>VMDR010001902.1:33124-107182 GCA_007922815.1 Macrotus californicus | reverse complement strand
GATGGCATTTTTATACACAACAATGAACCACCAGAAAGAGAAACTAAGAAAAAGATCCCATATACTATAGCAACAACAACAACAACAAAAAATAAAGTACCTAGGAATATATTTAAACAAAGAGGTAAAAGACCTATACTCAGAAAACTATAGAACACTGAAGAAACTGATAAAGATACAAATAATTGGAAATATACTACCCTGTTCATGGACTGTAAGAATTAACACCATTAAAATGTCTATACTACCTAAAGCGATCTATAGGTTTAATGAAATTCCTGTTAAAATAACAATGGCATGTTTCACAGATCTAGAACAAATACTTCAAAAATTTATATGGAACCAAAAAAAAGACCCTGAATAGCCATAACAATCTTGAGAAAGAAGAACAAATTTGAAGGGATCACAACACCTGATATCAAAGTATAGCACAAGGCCACAGTAATCAAAACAGTCTGGTACCGGCATAAGAACTGACATATAGATCAATGGAACATAATAGAAAGTCAGAAATAAACCCATGTCTCTATGCTCAATTAATATTTTATAAAGGGGGCAGGAATATACAATGGAGTAAAATAACCTCTTCAAAAAATGGTGGTGGGAAAAAGGTACAGGGAATAAGAAGCATAAATGGTAGGTACAAAGTAGATGGGGGGAGGTTAAGAATAGTATAGGAAATGTAGAAGCCGAAGAACTTATATGTATGACCCAGGGACATGTAGAAGGGGTGTGCAAGGCAGAGGAGAATAAAGGGGGAAAATGGGACAACTGTAATAGCATAATCAATAAAATATATTTTAAAAAATCCCCTCACCTAAGGAAAAAAATACACTAAAATTTTTATAGCAATTCCCCTAAAAAAAAAAAATGGTGTTTGGAGAACTAGACTGGTACATGCAAAAAAATGACTAGACCACCAACTTACACCATATACCAGAATAAACTCAAAATAGATTAAGACTCACATGTAAGTCATGATACCATAAAAGTCCTAGCAGAAAACTTAAGCAATAAAATTTCAGATATCTCATATAGCAATATTTTTGCTGATACATCTCCTAGATCAGAGGAAATAAAGGAAAAAATAAACAAATAGGACTATATCAAATTAAAAAACTTCTGGATGGCTAAAGAAACCATCACCAAAACGAAAATGAAACTAACTGTACAGGAGAACATATTTGCCAATGATTCATCGGACAGGGTCTAATCTCCAAAATATATAAATAACTCCCAAGGCTCAACACCAAACCACCCAATTAAAAAATGGGCAAAGAACCTGAACAGACACTTCTACAAGGAAGACTTACGGATGGCCCATAGACATATGAATAAAATGCTCAATATCACTAACCATCAGAGAGATGCAAATTAAAAACACAATGAGATACCACCTCACACCTGTCCGAATGGCCATCAGTAATGAATCAATAAACAACAAGTGCTGGCAAGGATATGGAGAAAAGGGAATCCTAGAGCACTGTTGGTGGGAATGCAGACTGGTGCAGTCACTGTGGAAAACAGTATGAAATGTTCTCAAAAAATTAAAAATGGAACTTCCCTTTGACCCAGTGATTCCATGGCTGGGAATATACCCTAAGAATCCTGAAACATCAGAAGAACTTATGCACCCCAATGTTCATAGCAGCACTATTTACAGTAGCCAAGTTTTGGAAATACCCTAAGTGCCCATCAGTAGATGAATGGATCAAAAAACTATGGTACATTTACACAATGGAATACTACACAGCAGAAAGAAAGGGGAAGCTACTTTTTGAGACAGCATGGATGGAACTGGAGACTCTTATGCTAAGAGAAATAAAAAGGTAAGCAGTTGGTAAAAGACAAATTCCATGTGATCTCATCTATAAAAGAATATAATGAACAACATAAACTAATGAGCAAAACAGAACCAGAGACATGGAAACAGGGAACAGACTCACAGCTGCAAGAGGAAAGTGGGGAGGGGTGAATGATGGAAAAAAGGGGAAGAAATTAATCAAAGAACATGTATGAAACACCCATGGACATGGACAACGGTGTAGGGAAGGACTGTGGGAGCAGGGGGTGGGCTAGACAGAAGAGAGCAAATGGGGAAAATTGGGACAACTGTAATAGAATAAACAATAAAAATAGAAATAAAAAAGAAAGGAACAGTATTTTGAAGTTTATGCCACCTGTAATGCAGGTTATTCTGACTTTAAGGTAGCATCACATGGCATACTTCTGAGTCCATCCCTGAGATATTCTGTTGTATTTATCTCTGTCTGTTTTATAGATCCATGCAATCTCTCACACTAAGGGGCCATCTGGGTTTGGATCACACAGCAGTGAACAAATGGATAAAGGAACTTTAGAAATAGTTAAAGCAGGAGACTACTGTGACCTTAGAATATCAAGACAAATGATGCCATTACTGTTAATATTTGGATAAATTCTTGTAAACGGAACCTTAGGTGGTTTAAAGGGGTAGTCTGTAGGAAAATAAATTGTCAAAAAATATATATATACTGCCTTGATATGGGCTGTCATTAGGTCCCACAATTGTGACTTGCTGATAAAACATATCATCCCCAAGTGGACCTACAGAGCACTGTGCTGGAGGGTCACGGGCCAAATCACTAAGTTCCTTATGAATGCATTCCAGCGCCATAGTCTGTGTTTTGCATCTGGCTCCTCACTATCTTGGTCTGTGCTCAAAGGTCCAGCCCCAACTCTTCATTATCCCAGTGGCAGGGAAGGACTATCTTTTCGTCTCACACTGGCTCTGCCAGACACAGCACTGAGGGCCCAGCACCTCCCTCAAGCCAGGACCTCGGCCTCGGCCTTCTCCCTGAGTGGCAGCTGGTGCCTCTCTGGCCCTTTATATTTAAACTTTTCCATTCAAATTACTGTGTGGTTTCTGTCCCCTGATTAGACCCTGATACATTGGCCGATCTTGGGTTTGTTCTCTTTTTCTACTCACTCAACTACCAGCTTTCTCCAGCCTTATCAAGCCTAGATAAATGAAAAACTCTTATAATTTATGTTGATCTTCAAGTCTTTAGACAGGGCTCCCTCTAGTCTATCTTTCATGGTGACGTCAGATCACTGTCCTAAAATGCTGTTAATCTAATCATGCCAGGGCTCAGCTTAAAAGCCCTCGTCTGGGTACACCACCTTAAACACAGGTCTGAACTCCTCAGTGTGGGCCACAGGCCTTCTCTATTCCCTTGTCCTTCTTCACTTGTCTTAACAAATCGCTTGCCTTGTCTCCTTTCTCTCCCCCTTTCTTTTGCATTTTAGGCACAATGAAAAATTTGAAGTGCCTTGAATAGTTGGATTATTTCTCTATCTTCTTTCAACCATTGTTGAATTGTCCCCTGTCCATATAATTCTTTCTCTGATTCCTGTCTATGGTGAATATCTAACTTTTTTATTCCTCAAAACTCAATTCAAGGATTCATCCTCATTTATTTAGGTCTATCTCTTAGTACAGAAAATATCCTCAGGTATAGGAACCATATCTTACCTGTCTCAAATTCCAAATTCTTTCCCAAAGTAGGCACTAAATACATGTGTGTTGAATGTTGAATGAATGGATGAATTATTATAAATGTAATCAGTTTGGGTACATGCTGTGAGGTTCATTTACTTTCAGATATCTAAGAAATAGCTAAGGACACAAGAGGGGATTATTATTCCAAGACATTTTCAATTCTCCATGAGAAGACATGAGGAAGGTATAGGGTTTCAAGTGCTGAGGTCAGCTGGCTCCTCTACATTATAAGTTGGGTGTTCCTGTGTAAACCACCCTGAGCATGATGCTTTAATGTCACTATTAGGACCCCAATGAGAAACAGAAGGTTATCTTCACTTGGATTTTGAACAAAATTAATTAATGGAGTCTTTGTACAGATATGGAAAGGGTTAAGGAAACCAACAGGGGGTGTTGGGGCATTTAGCAACTAGCAACAGTTCCCTCCTACTCAGTCCTAGGAGGCAGGTGGAGAAACAGTGTTCCTGGAGCCTGGTGTGAACTGGAGCTATCGAGAGAGGCTTCCTGAAAGGAAGTGTAGACTCAGAGACAGAGTCACTACGGAGCAAAGCACAAAGCAGCAAGGGGTAGGGGAAGAAGGACCCTGACCTCTCCCTCCTCTGCCTTTCAGCTCCTGCAGGCACATTCCCTTGGCTAAGCCCATCTCAGAGCTACAGCCAGGCCACCGGGGTGGTTCCATCTGGAGAGTCAGCCCCACCCTCCATGCCCAGAGCAGGGTGGGTCGAGGCAGAGGGAGTGCAAGCAAACAGCAAACTTTGTGTTTGGTGGGGGCAAAATACATGTGAAAGTGATAGTTAAGTTACAAGCTTTCTGCAAGAAAGAGTATTTCCCAAATTCAGCATCATTGTAAAATACCAAATAATTTATAGTCCATTTTCCTCTAAAAGGGAGTCTTGGGACAAACACGGGAACGGATTATTCATCTTCAGTCTGTGGTTGGGCAGCTCTTGGTCACAGCACGTGTGGATGAGGCCAAATGAAAGGTTCAATCACATGAGCACTGGTATCACACAGACACAGGCTGCAGTTGGGCTTGGCCCGGTGTCCTGCCTTCATCCCTGCTCCCACAGAATCTACAGGGGTGTGTGTCCTCCTGTAGGTGTACGTTAGATGTGAGGTCCTCCAGCGTTAGAAACAATTGTTATGCAATGCTTTTAAAAGGTTACAAGCCAGTCCTTGTAATTGTCCAAAACCATCCAAGAACCCATATATTATACTTCCTACAATAAATGCAAAGAACAATGCCTCACAGAGTGTCAGGGGGTAAGTCCGGCATGATTTGAGGAACACCCCAAGAAACCTCTCCCAAAAGGATCTACCCTACTCCTTGTCCCATGTTCTAATATAAGAACCTCTGACAATTATCAATCCTCTTTCGGTTCATTTGCAATTGCTTTAGAAGTTCCATCCTAAAATGCAATAAGGTACTTAGGGCCGGTGGCAAATCTGCAGGTGTCTATGGTGCCATTCATCCCATTGGTCAGATCACTCATTCAGCAAGTTTTTGCTGAGGGCTTACTTTGTGCCAGTCGCTATACTAGGTTGTTTACGCAAACCAAGAACAGCACAATGGCATAGGTTATTTGGGTGTGGGAGAAGGGTGGAAAGATACCACAAAATGTCTAGAGCCAGGGGCCTTATCAGCGAGGACAGGACATGTGTGCCTGGTTAGTCTAACTAGGAACTGAAGAGACAAAGCTATGGGATTGGGCTAAAGATAAATAATGTGAGCTCAGCTGGGCTAAGAGACATGTTGCAGGATATTGCAGAAATTATAATTACATTCACAATTATGTGAGCACTGATTATGTTCCCAACAGAATGTTAATGTGTTAGATATTTCTTTAATTCTTCTCTTACATGGTAGGTACTGTGCTGCCCATTCTTTTGATGAGAAAGTTGAGATTCTGAAAGGATGTGATTCACCATACGCAAGTGGCCATAAGATGGCAGAGTCAGGAATCCAGTCAAACTCTGCCTTTGGAGTCCGCACTCTTTCCGTTCTGTAACATCGTCCTCCTGTGGGCTGCAGTGAGTAACACACCCTCACCTAGTATCTGGATACTTTTAAGCACTGCAGAGACTTCCGTGGTCTTTTGAAAGAACAAATACTAAAGGGCTCTCTCGTTCTTACAGAAGGCTTGCCATGGTTTTGCCCTCCTCAATTCTGTTTTCTGAGGAAACTGAGAAGACACTAACAGATTACTCAACAAACGTCTGGTGAGTGAATAGTACTATAATTGAGCAGTTAAAAGTCACGCAACACTTTATAACATGCAAAACACAGAAAGATGTCTCAATTTCTCCCTAACACTCATTTCCCATTAAATTCCAATTTTCTACTTGATGAACTGCAGACCCTCCCAGTATCAACAAAGATTAGGCAGGATTTCCTTGCTAGACCAAGGCAGTTAAGAAGCAAACTGTAACAAATTAGGGCTGGACCAAATAAAGGATTAGTAAACAAGCAAGTCTGCTCAATGACCTTCTGGCTTTCTCGGTCTGGCACCTTCCATGGAGAAATAAAAAAAAAGGCAGAGACGATGACCAAGGAGTTTTAGGAAGTTCTATCCCCTTTCTTAGAATTTGTCAACAGGGCTGGTTCCCAAGGATGGCTTGTCTCTCTTAATTACACATTGGCAGGCTCAGCACCACAAAGTTCCATGGAATGGGTGAGTCTGCTAACAAATGTTTGTCTCTGCAACAGGCTTAATGGAAATCCCCAGGACCCTGCCCACCCAGACCACAACAGCAGAAGAGCAAGGCCTAGGTCAGTTGCTTTAGGAGATAGGTTTCTCCTAACTACTGTTGCTTGTTTCTAGGATATGATTGACGTAACTCAGTATCAAGTGTCCACTCAGTGTGAAAGTGATAGAAAGAGAGAACATAATTTTCCCAAACAAAAGCTAGCAAAGCCTGAGAAGCCTCCAAATCCTGGGGAAGGACCTTGTACTTCTCTGGACTGGCCGACACACCATTTCTATTTCAATCCCATGAAGAGCAATGAATAGATCTAGGGCCTTCATAATATCCCCATCTATATATTCCTACCTATGGTCATTGTGGCAGCCCTGGCTGCATGGCTCAGTTGGTTGGAGCATCATTCTGTGCACTGAAAATCTGCTGGTTTGATTTCCAGTCAGGACACATACCTGGGATGCAGGTTCCATCCCTGGTTAGGGTGCATACTGGAAGCAACAAGTTGATGTTTCTCTCTCACATCAATGTTTCTCTCTCTCTCTCTCCTCCTTCCTCCCAAATCAATGGAAACATGTCCTTGGGTGAGTATTAAAAAAAACAATGATGCATCATCGTGAACATATTTTGGTTCTTGCTAGATTAAAAATGGGAACAAGAAAGAAGCCAGGGTTTTTTACTTCCCTTACTTGCCTCCTGTCTGCCATCTCCATGGTTTCCAGTGGTGGCTGAGTCTCCTCCTCCTTGTCTCTAACACAGACCCACTAGGTTTCTAGCGTCTACCAGGTAACCTAGGCTGCTGGGCTCCTGTATTACCACCTCCTCTTTTTGTCCTTCCAGCCCTAGGGACGACTGTTGCTTCCTGTGGTTGCTAATCTCTGGGTTTCCTTGACATCACATTTGGCTCCTCCACCACCTGTGTAACCAGTTCCCTGAATAAGTCCACTCTGTTGTCAACCATTGCACTGGCTTCCTGATGAGACCCTCCTGTTTTCCTGATTAGAACTTGACTGATACATGTGTATTCTTCCCTTCATTGTGATGGCGAAATGTCACACACAATCTCATTGCCTACCCCCAAAGCAGGAAAACCTGCTCTCTACCTCCCTGCCAGCTACACGTGGGTTCACGTCAAGGGTGTGAGAAATAGGAACTTCACTTAGAGGCTCCTCAAAGAGTCTCTGTTGAGCAACTAAGTCTGTCTGGTATGTTGTGACATGAATCTGGTTTCATGAATCCTTACGGCCAGGAGGGAGGTGATGCCATGGTGGGAGCGGGGAGCCCAGCACCATTCACTTCTGCAACCTGGGGTAAAGAAAAGAGCTTGGCCTACTATAAAATGCTCTATAAATAAGAGTTACTTTAGGACATGTGTTAGGACACTTTGTTGCAACAAGAGAGAAATCCAATCAAAAAAATATGTTGACACAAATGACAGAAAAGTCCAGATGTTGCACAAGCTTTAGATACGGCTGGTCCAAGAGTTCAAACCATGTCTTCAGGAATACGCTTCAAATCATCACTCCCCATTGCTGACTTGCTCTCCTCTGCGCTGGTTTCTTTCTCACACAGACACTTGCCCTTGACTGCACAGGGCCTCCAACAACTCCAAGTCACATGGAATTTTAATGCCCTCAGTTTCAGGACAGACATTTTCTCTGGCTCTCCGTGCCACTGCCATTCTTCAGAAAGGACGGGTAGGCCCTGCTTGGCTTGCATACCCAGCCCTGGGTGTCACTCTTTCCTTGGGAATCAGAGGGTCTGGGAATAACCTACTCCTCACCCACCCGCAGCAGGGGAGGCAGAGTCCTCTGCCCAAAGAAACCAGGGAAGGAAGAATATGGGCGAGTGACAACCTGTGTGATGCTGTGAGGCAGCCAGGTACTGAGGGGAAAGTCTCTAAAGCGGAGGACTTGAAGCTGTGTCCAACCCCATCATCAGTTCGCTCGGGAGCCCCTGCTGAGTGGTTCACCTCTCTCGTCCTTGATTTCCTCATTTGTAAGATGCATAGACTGGGCTCAGAGCAGTAACTTGTAAGCATTTTTAATCACAAAACTCTCTAAGTAAACTGTTGTCAAAAACACAGAGAACCTCAGCAAAGCTGGTTGGAGAAGTGGTGGGGGCCTGACTTCTTCCATCCCCGGATGGGGCTGCTGGAAACTCCTAGCATGGCCCAGAACACAGTTTGAGAAACCTCGAGGTAGCTGATCTCCAGGGCCTCATCCAGCATGAACTTTGGGGAATTCTATGTAAATGGTCCAACCCTCTTTAAATCTAATTTTTCTCACTTTCCCTCTATTATTTTTTGGCTAAAATTATGGATGTTGGCTATGTAGGAGAGGCCACTTAGGAAAAATAATCATTTATTCAAATGCCCAGCCAATTTACTTTGGCCTATTTGGAGCTTGCTTTTCCTGACGGGGAGGGAATAAATTTTTAAAACCCACTTTCAAGTTTGGGCTAGAAAAGTTGAGTGTACGAGTGAGGAAAAGTGGGCAACGGAAGTTGCCAAAGCTGAGCTGAGCTGGAAGCAGTAAATTCAAACCACCTCGGTCTGCCCCATACATGTGTCCTGCTGGGCATCCAAGACCAAATGTACTCTCTGGAACGGATGGCAGAGGAGGATGTTGTGGGTTTTGGCTTCACCACTTGTGAAAACTGGCTTTGGGGGAGACACCTTCAGCTCCAATATGAGTGTCTTTGATTGAACAGGACATCGGGCAAGAGGAAGGAGAGAGACCAGGGACCTGGCCTTCCTAGAGCCAGCAGGCAAGCTGGAGGGAGGGGTTCTTTGATCCAGGCAGCACCAGGAAGGAAATCGCTGAGGCAATTTCAAAGGAAACCAGGGCCTTTTCTTCTCTTTCTCATGTGAGTGTTTATTCAGAAAATATCCAGAGAGAGGCTGGTTGACATCAGACACTCTTTGAGGGTATGGAGATGAGTAAGTGGTGGTCTCTAGCCTGTGGGACCTTAGAATCAAGACAGGAGACCCTCACTGTATGACACTGCATGGAAAGGCTGACATTTATCTGTCACCCACCAGCTGGTGATAGCTTGTATCTAATGTGAAAAGATGATGTCCAGGTTATACCAATTGTTAAATATTTTAATATCATCCTGCTCTGTGGTATGCAAGAAGTACACCAGATATACATGTACACTCCACAGTAGTAGCACAGAGCAGGAAAAATAACTCTGGAGGAGGTGAAGAAAGTCCTATAAAGGTGGTGGCATCTGTGTCCTACAGGCAGAGTAGGACTTCACTGAGATGTAGGCAAGGAGGAGGGAAGGGGCCATTCTAGAGGACAGAGGGAGGGGGACCACGCTCTGTGGCCTGAATGTGCATACAGAGGTTGGGGAGAACAACACGTGGCCTGATACGAATTGAGCATAACTTGCCAGGGAGTAACGGCTGGTGGGGTTGGAGTGGACTGTGATGGGCTGGTAAACTCTGCTGCAGAGACTGGCCTTGATCATGTGGCAGCTACGAGCAGCTGAGTGACATGACCAGGCCACTGTTTGCAAAGGTGCAGGACTTGCTAAGCCTTGAACGAAACTGCAGGAATAGGAAGTGGGAAGGTCAGTCTAAATCACTCACACTGAAGCACCCCACAACCTGCTGAGTGTTTCTTTCTGTTTAATGAAAGCTGAGGTTTGTTGAGCATTTACTCTGCTCCACGCCCTTGTAAAATGCTTCCTTCCTCTCGTGTAATCCTCAGCACATTCCTGGCTCTGCTGACCCCAAGTTAAAGATGAGGAAACTAATTAAATAAGCTCTCTTGGCCCATTGGGAGGCAATGCAAGGAGGGAGGAGCAGAGTAACTCAGAGGCTATTAGAGAGAAAAAGGACATTTAGTGAGTGCCTACTGTGTGCAGGCTCCATTTAATCCTCACAGAACAGCTGCACCTCAGTTGATGGCCAGCTGCATTCTTCCAATTGCTCAGGCCAAAAGCTCTAGAGTCACCCTCTTTCACACCCACGCCCAATCCACCAGAAATCACTGTTAGCCCCCCACCTTCAGAATGCATCTGAGTGCAACGACCTCTCTCCCTTCACTGCTGCCAGCCTGGCCCATCCCATCCTCATCTCTCTCCTGGATTCTGCCCCTTGCACTGTTCTCCATACAGTGGCCCAGGTGATTCATGTAGAATCCCAGTCAAATCACCTCAAGCCTCTGCCTAAAATCCTGCCATGGCTCCCCAAGGCACTAAAGTAAAGCCAGTGTCCTCACATTTGTTTCTAGTGAGCAAGCTAATCCCACCCGTCTGTTACCTCCTGACCTCCTTCCTATCTTACTTCTCTCTCCATTGCTTGCTCCACTCTAACCACCCCACTTCCTTCCTCTCTCTCAAACTCACTAAGTATACTCCTGCCTCAGGGCCTTTGCTTTCACTGTGACCTATGCCTGGAACACTCTTCCTCCAGGTAACCCCACTGTCTAAGTCTTTTATCAGCAGACCTTTGTTCCTGAAGCTTGTGCTGACTACCCTATTGAATTTTGCAACATGATCCCCAATCACACATCAGTCTATCCCCCTCCCCACCACCGGTGACCTGATCTGTGTTCTTTTTTTATAGCAATTACCACTTTCTAAAAGAGTATACATTTTCTTATTCACTGTGTTTTCTTGCTGGAATGTAAGGTCCACAAGAGCATATACCCTTGTCTGTTTAACTAATAAATTCTAAGTGTCAGCATTCAGTAGATGCTCAATAAATACTTATCAAATGGTAGGGGGTAGTAGATTATTCAAGTAAGTGTTAGAGCCAGCATTTGGACTCAGGTCTGTCCCATGGGCTATATTCTGCCCTGTTGTGACCACACCTGAGTGGGAATGGAAAGCCAGCTGAAGTCTTGATGGACAATAGTGTTGGAAGGCAGCGTGATTTTACTCCAGTTAGGCTGATATGGGGCAATGCTGCAGCGAAAAAGAAAACAAGCTTTTTTTGCTCAGTTTTGTTGCTGTAGGTTCTAAAAAATAAATAAATAATAAAACTCATGGCTGAGAAAACATCCTGTGTGTGTGTGTAGAGACACTGGCTTTCATCCTAGAGCCTTACCTCATTCGCCAGGCATTTAACAAAGGCAGCATTATTGAATACCAACTAATGATCTGGCAACAGAGGGAGAGACGGATGGGGACGGAGCACACCTGACAGGATGAAAGGTTTAGTCATTCACAGGCGTCTTTCAGAAGGAGGAAAAGCCAACAAAGGCTGCTTTGGGAGGGCTCTGTAGAAACTCGACTTCATCTGGGGTTTTCGAACCTCAGAGGTGAAGCTGATTTGCAGGAAAGAGTCTCAGAAGTGGGCAGTGCTGCCGACTCTCCTGGAATTGCTGCCCAGCACCTGGTCCTGCTGCCACCACCTGCCGTTGTGGTTTGGCTCTGGGGCCAGGTTAGCTGTTTGTCTAGGCTCTGGGTTAACACTGTGTTTTCACTGGCTAATATTGAGGACTGTCCCTGAGTATGAAGAGGAAGCCACCACCACAGCATCCCTATCTAGAAAGAGGGCTGGACTGGGAGGAGGCAGGGTAGCCTGGGGCCAAGGGGGTTACATTCTTCATTCAACATCAAGCTCCCTCTGAATATTGTGGATCAGATGGATGGATGGATGCTGGGGGGGCATGTTTTGCTAAAATATGTGGGCTCTGTTGAATGTTCAAAAATGAACCATACTTTCCACCACAGTGATGCATTAAGTGAGTAAGGACACCAAGCACTCTCAGTGATCAAAAGAGATAAGGAGTTTCTTCCTGGTTTCTAGCAAATCACAGGGAGCAGGATAAGATCGGATGCTGTTGGATAAGCTGCTGCTACAACAGAAACTAAATTTGTTTTGCAGAGAAATCAAATGATTATTCTCCAAACTGTCAAAATTACTACACTGTAACCACACAAGATGATGTCAAAATATGATTTTCTGGAAAATTTATTTTTTTTTACGAAATAGCTGCTTTACAAGTGGTTTCTTCCACAGGGAAAAAAAATCCAAATCTCTTCTCCCCTTCTGCTTTTCTCGTGCAGCTTACTTGTATTGGTATGCAGAAAAATATAGGGCTTCGTTAAGTCCTAACCCAGTTTTGGTCTCCACAATTACAAAATGTCATATTTGACTTACTGTACCACTCGAAAGTTGTAACCTTTGTGTTATAAAACATTCCTGATAAGATACCATCCTGGTCTTGCTATTGCCTTTTCAAATTCCCTGAATAAATGTGAACTGTGTGTGTTTCATAGTCTACATGATTGTGGACAGCCTCGAGCTTCAGCTTGTATCCGAATACCCTAGAGAGCTGGCTAGATACCGTATCTCTGGGCCTCACCCCAAGAGTTTCTGATTCAAGAGGGTAGGGGTGGGGCTGGAAAATTTGCATTTCTGACTTGTCCTCAGGTAGTGCTGATGCAGCTGGCTCTGGGATCACACACTTTGAAAACCTCTGTTCTCTGCTTTCTACTTTAATTGCTCCTTGAAGAAAATCAAGCAAACAATATAGAATTTCCTCAAAAAACTAAAAATGGTACCATCTTTTGACCCATCAATTCCAATACTGGGATTATACTCTAAGAAACCTGAAACACCAATTCAAAAGAATTTATGCATCCCAATGTTCACAGCAGCACAATTTACAATAGCCAAGTGCTAGAAACAGCCTAAGTGCCCATCAGTAAATGAGTGGATTAAAAAGCTGGTACATTTACACAGCAGAAAGAAGGAACTCCTACCCTTCGTGACAGAACATTTACATGGTGAAATACTATGTGATAGAAAGAAAGAAGGAGCTCATACCCTTTGCGACAGCATGGATGAAACTGAGGAGCATTATGCTAAGTGAAATAAGCCAGGCGGTGAAAGACAAATACCATATGATCTCACCTATAAGTGGAACCTAATCAACAAAACAAAGAAATGAGCAAAACAGAACCAGAGACAAGGAAATAAAGAACAAACTGACAGTGACCAGAGGGGAGGGGGGAGGGGGATAACAGGGGAAAGAAAGGGAAGGTTCAAGCCAAGGAATAAGTAGAAAGGACACATGGACAAGGACAATAGGGGGTGGAGACTGAATGTGGGAGAGGGAGCATGGACAGGGCAAGGGAGAGTAATGGGGGGAAAAATGGAAAAAGAAGAAGTAAATAATAATTATATAATAAAAACATAAAAAGAAAATCAAGCAAACAGTTGTTTTAGAACTAAACCCAGGTGGAGTTAGCAAAGGTGGCAAAGATGTGAGGCCAGTCAGCAGCAGCAGGAGGATGACCTGGGAGGTCTGCGCATGGAGGTGAAGGTGGATATAATTTATGTTCCTCACAGTTTCTTGAAAGATCCTTTTTAATAGAGGAAGGCCTCAAGCAGTGAAACAATCAGCATCAGTTGGGATTCCTTCAGTTGCAAGTGAAAATGAAAAAAGAATAGAGGCCATTTTTTGGCTCATATTAATGAAAAGTCTTTCAGGCATGGCTTGGTCCAGAAACCCAAACAAGTTTTTCTCTGTGCTTGTCCTCTTCCTCCTCTCAATTTGCTCCATTCTCAAATGGACCCTTAGATCCCAAGGATGATATGAACGAGAAGAAGTCCCTTCCATTGGCCAAACTCTTTAGGGAGCCTGCTCTCACAGAGCTCATGAATCAGCCTGTGGGGATCACCCCATCGCTGCTTTCTAGAGTAAAGAAGGGCAAAGAGTAGACCAACCCACAGGAGTGTAATAACCAGAATGGCCGTTATCTCTTGAACACTGAGGAGAACTGTGACACTCTATAAAGATACCACAGTACTATGGTTACACACACCCAACTCCATCCAACTAAGAAAGCAACTTTTACCTTGGGAGTTTGCACACAACTTTTACCTCCTTTGCCATCATCAAATGTAAAGTTTTTCTGTTGGGCTTCATGATGGAAACCTGTCATTATAATGAGAAAATGTGCCAGAGAGGGTGGCACAGGCAGATAAAATTGTAGCCATTATTTTCCCCAGATCCGTGATAACTTTTTTTTAAATCTTCTTTTCTGCTGAAAAACACCTGCCTAACTACAGAGTCGAATAGGAGACTCTGAGGGAACTTAATGCTATTTTAAGTGCTATTTTTGGTCCCGTGGAGTTTTCATTTAGTTCTTCATGTAATAGGCACATGTACAAAAAAGCAATTAAACTGGAACAAAGCGGAAAATAACAGCAGGCAACTTGCTGCCTTCAGTTACAGTGCTTCCAATCTGGAACACTGTCAGTCATTGGTGGGGCCTCAGAATTAAATTAATTGGGGGAAAATTTTTTTTTTGGCTGAGTCAGCATCCAAATATAGGAATCCTTCTGAAGGATAACAGGTTTCTCAGAGGGCTATGCTAGAGGCAAGGAGTAGATTGATTTTAAAAATCTATCCAAGAACAAAGAATTATTGCAAAATATGCTTGTTTTCTGAGATGTGGTCTGGAAAATACATTTCTGGGTTCTGGAATCTTGCCTCTCTGTTTGAGACCCTGGCTTTTGTCTTTATTTCATTATGCTAAGCCACTATTGTAATCATGTTCCTAGAGTGATATAAGCTAAAAGATGGGTTGGAGTTCCTAGAGTGATATAAGCTAAAAGATGGGTTGGAGTTGTGTTTTAGTTAAGTTAGGTTGCAATTAATGGGAATTGAAAGCACTAACTACTGAGGGGTATGTGAGAAAGACCCTGGCGGCTAACAGAATCAGAGGGAGGGAGTGGCTGGACTTACAGGGTTTGCCACTGCCACGGCCTCTCACTTGGATGCTCTCTCACTGTCTCTGTGCTTCTCCATTCCCCGCCTCTGCCTGGCTTCTCTCTCTGCTGCAGAAACATGTTTCCAGAGGAGGTGGAAGGTGGCCACCGGCAGCTGCTGATTCGTGTCCTCCAATGTCTAGGACCCCAAAGGCAAGACGCTCTCTCCCTCTCCACGTGAGGACAAACTCCAGAGGAAAGAGGTCCGCAAAAGGAGGTGAAAGAGGACGAGAGGATGGGGGAGGGCCCGGCAGAGAGCTCCGCAGCAAGAACCAGAGTGACAGAGAGTTTTGAGCAGGAGGCAATGGTCAAAAAGTATAAACACAACAGAGGGATCAAGCAGGATGTGAGGGAGAGGAGTTATTTCCTGCCAAGGTCTTTAACACAACAAAGGTCAATGTTGCATTTATCTGTGCACATAACATGGGGACGTGAGAGCAGGAGCATCACAGTCCTTTTCTTAAGTATCTGTGCTCCAGTGCTATCACTGGAACAGAAACCTGGGAGACTGCCCATATATTTGTAGCTACATGTGAAGGTGGTTTTTACGTGGTTTAAATTATTAATTGCCATAAAAACAAACTTTGGTAAAGAACCCATGAACAACAATGAAATAAATCTTGGAGAAGAACCATGATGGGCCTAACTTGGGTCACATGCCCTCCCCGCCCCCCGCCCTCCTGGCCCCATACATGGGGAATAGAGGGCAGTAAAACAGTCAGCAGGCTGAGTCGCACGTTATGCAGGCAAGGGGCTGAGTGCTGTGACTGGCAGACCATCAGGGTTCCATAGTTGGAGTTGGGGAGAAGCTGTTTCCCAAGAAAGAAAAGGAAGGAAGGAATGTGGATGACCAAGGATAGTGGTTATAGGAGCACAGCTAAGTGTAAACACATCTGCAGTCAACCAATAACAATTATTAGTTATCCATATCCACACTTCTGTTGCACTTACTATGGCTCCTACCTGTGTCTGGTGTTGCGTATGCAAAGATAAATGGGTCAAGACTCTAACTTTTCAGAGTTCAAGTTGTTGCTGGATAGATAAATGTGAAAATGGGGTACAGTGAGATGACTAGTCTAGCTGAGTAATTTGAAAAGTGGTGTGGAAGAAAAAAAGAGGTCAGTTCTCCTGGGCAGGATGGATCAGGGCGAGCTTCACAAGGAGTCAGTGCTCAGAGGAGGGCTTTCAAGAAGGCATGGGAGATTTCCAGGTGGACCACGCGGGTTCCTAGAGAAGTCTCCCCAGCTTAATAAATCACTGACTCCAATTTCATTTTGAGGTTTGTACTGCACAGAACAATAATAGGGAAATACAGATCTAACCCTAATTTCAAATACAGGAACTAAAGCTTACTGAAATTAAGTGATTTGAGCACAGTCACACAGCCCAGGGGTGGCAGGGCAAGGGCCAGAACTCAGCTTTGACCACTAGAATGGTGCCTCTTCCCCCCCTCCCCACAGAGGCCCAAGTAGTGAGGGGAAGGCTGGGCCTCATCGCCGCTTTCACAGGTACAGGCTAGAGTGCCAGACCCAGCCACAGTTATCACATGCCCAGAGTGTTACCAGCTCATTAGCCTTGAATAATTCTAAGTGACTCGTCAATTCACAAATACGTTGTTGGAACAAATCTGTTTCAGAAAAACACAACTGACCACCACAGATCTGTGAGTGCCCTCCCATATTATATACGTGAAGTACATTCATTGCTTTTTAAATAGATTGACGAGGGCTGACTTTTAAGAAAGGCTCTTTCCTTACTGGAACTGTGACTCATGGTGAGGGTGAGGCCTCACAGTTTCCATCAAAAACCAAAAACGCCAGGCTGAAATGCTCTCTTTCACTTATATGAACTGGTAGAGCAGTCTGGCAGAACTCATAGGTAGCCAGGCACTGGAGAGATGACTGCTTGGGAGCCACTGAGCTGAGTCAGCTGCTATAGCTTCAGCACTTTCCTATGGAAGCCTGAGCTAAATTGAAAGACTCTTTCGACTGTCTGAGCAGAGGTCCAGAAGCCCTGTGTAGAGACTACACAGGACTGGGCTGGGTTGGGCTGCGGGGCCAGATGGGCAAGGTGCATTCTGGAGGGCAGCAGCTGGAGAGGGCCTCGGCTCCCACGCCAGGTATAGCAGGTGTGGGTGTCACTGACCCTTTCTGGGCTGCCTGCTTGCTACAAGCAGCTCCAGCTCCATAAATATAATTCCTAAGCAGAAACTGACTGAGGGCAACAGGTGGGACCTTCTATTAAGTTAAGCAAAGATATGTTCTCACCTGGGGTGGGAGATATAGTCCAAGCAGGAGTGGAAGGAATTGCACAGGCATCATCTTTCAAAATGAAGAGGCTACTAGAGTAGTGACAGAGAAACACAGACAGAGCATCATGTGTTTGTGGACTGCTGGTGCGAGGGAACATAAGCTTCCCCGAAGTCTCAGTATAATAGCCTGTCATTCCAGAGGAAAGATCAATACTGACAATTGTCAAGAGTAGGGGAAAAACTGTCAAAAGCACAGTAAATCAGCCATGTAAAACGTGAAACGAACCACCACTCCCCGCAGTGGGGTGAAAATTCCAAATTGGAATCACAATAGAAAATGAAAACAAAGCCTATGAGTGCCACCTCATGGAGAGACCTAACCCGCCCAGGCCCAAGGCTTCTGCCAGCCTCTCCTGCTCACTCATTTGGCAACATACACATTTTTCATGCTGGAGTTATGTTACTGGTCTGTCTGCAAAAGGTTGGAGAACTCAGAGCCATTTCCTGCAAGGGACTGGGCTACCTAGTAATACTTATTGGGTTCTTTTTTGTAGTTTGATAGACTCTCCGAGGTATGAATCTTGGCTTTGTCATTTACTGGTTGTGTGACCTTGGGCAAATTACTTAACCTCTGTGAAACTTAGCTCAAGAGTCTTAGAAAGTAATGATTATATGAGATAACATCTATAAAGTGCTAAACACAGCACTGGAACATAGCAGGTGCTTAAAATGGTAGCTGTTAATGTTTTTATTATTAAAACTCAGCCCTTGCCTTTGAACAGCTCACAGTCCATAGGAAAAGCAGACCTAGGTGTGACTCATGCAGGGCTTAATAGAACAGCTTTGTAAGTGCAGGCTGTGGTTATTTGTAGGTTTAAGAACACTTTTGTATAGCCCTGGCCAAGGGGTATAGTTGGTTAGTGTTGTCCAGACAAGCCAAGGGTGTGGGTTCGATCTCTGGTCAGGGTGCACACAGGAATTAGCACATAAATAGGTGAAACAACAAATTGATCTCTCCCCCACCCCTTTCCACCCATCTCTACCCCCTTCCTCCCTTTCTCTCTCTCTCAAAAAATAAATAACTTATATAATCTGCTCCCTCTGGAGGTTTCTGTCCAGACAGATTGTGACACCCTTGCAGAAACTCCAGGGAATAATGACATAGACTCTCATCAGGCTAGGAAAGTGATCTGGATTTTAGAACGTATCAGAGCTTTGTCTAAGGGTAGACTGGAAGGGCAGAAGAAACCTAGCGACCTTTAGGTAGCTTGGATCTCAACTTTGTCTATACCAGGGGACTTTTTAATAAAAATTCCAGTATCCATCCATTCAACAAAGAAGTCAAGACAATTCAACGCAAAAAGGATATTCTCTGCAACAAATGGTGTTTGAACATGTAGGTATCCATATGTGAAACCTCACAATATACTAAAAACCAACTCAAAATGGATCATAGACTTAAAAGTAAGAGCTAAAATTACGACAATTCTACAACAAAACCCAGGAAAAAGCTTTCACGACCTTGGGTTGAGCAAAAAGTTCTTAGGTTATGACACTAAATACAATCCATAAAATGGGAAATTGATATTTTGTCCTTCAAGATGAAAAACATTTGTATTTTTTAACATTTTATCTTATTTTTTAATTAAATCCATTGGGGTGACATTGGCTAGTAAGATCATACAGGTTTCAGGCATGCATTGCTATATGATCTCTGTATATTGCCTTGTGTACCCACCACTCAAAGTCAAATCATCTTCCCTCACACATATTTGGCCTCCTCTACCCTTTACTCCCCTCCCACCCCCTCCCTCCAGCAACCACCACACTGTTGTCTGTGTCTATGAGCTTCAGTTTTATATCCCACATGTGGTTCTTAGCTTTTTCTGATTAACTTACTTCACTTAGCATGATATTCTCAAGGTCCATCCATGTTGTCACAAATGGCAGTATTTCATCTTTTCTTGTGGCTGAGGAGAACTGCATAGTATATATGTACCACATCTTCTTTACCCAATCACCTGTCAAGGGATATTTTGGTTGTCTCTATTTCTTGGCCACCATGAATAATGCTGCAATGAACACAGGGTTGCATGTATCTTCACAAATAAATGTTTTTGAGTTTTGGGGTAGACACACAGAAAAGGGATTGCTAGGTCATATGGAAACTGGCTCCGTGTTTTCCGCAGTGGCTGTACCAGTTCACATCCCCACCAGCAGTGACTAGGTGTTCCTTTTCTGCCATAATCTCTCCGACACTTGTTACTACCTGTCCTGTTTACAAAAGCCATTCTAACAGGTGTGAGGTGGTATCTCATTGTAGTGTTGATTTGCATTTCCCCAATAGCTAGTGAAGTTGAGCATTTTTTCACGTCTGTTGGCAATTTGTATGACTTCCTGGGAAAAGTGTCTGTTCAGCTCCTCTGCCCGTTTTTTAATTGGATTGTTTGTCGGTGTTGGGTTGTGTAAGTTTTTGTATATTTTGAACATTAACCCCTTGTCAGAGCTGTTGTTTGCAAATATCATCTTCCATGTGGTTGATCGCCTTTTTGTTTTACTGTTGGTTTCTTTTGCTGTGCAGAAGCTTTTTAGTTTAATATAGTCTTATTTATTTATTTTTGCCTTTACTTCCCTTGCCTTTGGGATCAAATTCAAAAATGTTCTCTATGACCAAGGTCCATACATTTAGTGCCTATGTTTTATTCTGTGTACTTTATCATTTCTGATCTTATATTTAGGTCTTTGATCCATTTTGAATTAATTTTTGTACCTGGGAACAAACTGTAATCTAGTTTCATTATTTTGCATGTGGCTTTCCAAATTCCCCAGCATTTATTAAAGAGGCTTTTTTTCCTCCATTGTGTGCTTTGGCTTTTTTGTCAAGAATTATTTGCCCATATACATGTGGCTTTATTTCTGGACTCTCAATTCTGTTCCACTGTTCTGTTTGTCTATTTTTCTGCCAGTACCATGCTGTTTTGTAAAAAACACCAATAAGTAAATTAAAAGGAAGATCAAAACTAGGAGAAAATATTTACAAATCACATTATCTGATAAAAAATTTGTTTCTAAAGTATATAAAGAACTCATAAATCCCTAGTAAGAAGATAAACACCTTGATTAAAAATAAATAAATAAAAGGCGGCCCTGGGTTGTGTGGTTCAGTTGACTGGAGCATCGTCCTGTACATGGGTTCAATTTCCAGTCAGGGCACATACCCAGGTTGAGGGTTTGATCCTCAGTAGGGATGTGTATGAGAAGGCAACCAATCGATGTTTCTCTCTCTCCCTTTCCCTCTCTCCCCCTCTAAAAACAATGAAAAAAATGTCCTTGGGTGAGGATGAAAAAAATAGGCAAAAAAATTGAATAGACATTTCACCAAAGAAGATATACAAATGACTAATAAGCCTTGCAAAGATATTCAATATCATTAGTAATTAGGTAAACACAAATAAATAAAAATGTTGACAATATTTTTGGCAAGGATATAGAAAAATGGAGTCCTCAATTACTGCTATCAGGAATGTAAAACAGCACACATTGAAATATAGCTTGGCAGCTTCTTAAAATGTTAAACATAAACTTAACATATGACCCAGCAATTCTGCTCCTAGAAATAGACCTAATGTAAATGTAAACATATTTCCACATAATAGCATGTATGCAAATGTTTATGCAGCATTATTCATAATAGCCTCAAACTGGAAACAACCCAAATGTCCATCAAATGCTGAATAGATAAATAGGATGTGATATATCCATACACTGTTCGTTAATAAAAAAGAACATGTTATAACATGGATGGCCCCCAACAATATTATGACAAGTTAAAGAAACCAGATGCAAAAGACTACATGTGGTCTGATTCTGTTTATATGGATGTTCACAGAGGAAAAATTGACAGAGATATAAAGCAAATTAATGGCTCTCATCAAGCTTTTTAGGGGCTAAAAAGAGACAATAAATGTAAAAGGATGCAGAATAACATCAAGTGGAACAATTGTTACATCTTGCGTATCCCCTGACGTCAGCAAGGTCTAGAGTAGAGATGACAGACATATGATGTGAGCATAAAGTCTGAAAGTCAGTGACGGGTTTGTTAACAGACCCTGAGTACCAGACATGCTGAGTACCAGGGTGTCCTATGAGGCTACAGCTCCAGAGTTTGTTTACAAAGTTATTTTGATTTATGCCAATTTGGAATGATTTACTAATCTCCCAAAGACTAATAAATACTCAAATGTCTTGAACTAATTAGGGAATGTTCAATTCCAAGTAACAGAATACCTGATTTTTAATGTCTTAAATCATGATTATTTTTCATCTACCTCATAGTCTGGAAGTAGGCAACTCCAGTTCATTTTGAAAATTCGGTGGTATCATCAAGAACCAAGGCTCTTTAGACTCTTGAGCTCTGTAATTCACCCCCAACACGCGGGCAACTCATCTCCCATAGTCAAAGCGAAGCTGCCAGATCTTCAAGCAACTCCTTCTCACATGACAGCATCCCAAGGAGAGAGCTGGGAGCAGTGACCAAAAAGTTTTTCTTCCCTGTACCTCTCTCTTATTAGGAAGGAATTAAAACTCTTTCCCTGAAATTCCAAGAACATATCCTTATATCACTTTAGCTGAAAATTGGATCTAGTGCCCACACTGTTAGCAAGGAAGAATGAAGATCTGCTATGATTACCTGCACATGGCATTTTGTCACTATGCATTTGTAGTAGACACTGTTCCTAATTATGAGTAACGTAAAATGTTCCTGCCTAATTTACCAGGATTTTGAGTAATTCACAGTTGTCAGGATGTTCAAAGTTTGAGGTTACGTTGCCAAGAACAGTGTCCAAAACCACGCTTGAGAGCTATTCTCACGAAGAGGCCCCTGCTGCTGTCAGTCACCATGCAGTCAACCTACAGTTTGCACCCTGGCTGGTTCTCTGATGGGAACTTGATCTTGGTTTTACCATGACTGCCAGGGTTAGTGAGAGAGACAGAGAGTGCGCGTGCCCCTGACTTTGACTATTTTGTCAGCAGCTCCTAAGTCAAAGTGTACTATGAGTGTATCTGATTGGTGGAGCCTAGTTCATATGATTTTGCCTGGCTGCAAAGGAGTCTGGGAAGGTGAGTATCTGGCATTCAGGCTACTTCTGCTGGAAGGAAGTCTTTGTCCTCAACCAAGACTCATAAAGTGAAGAACTCCAGACTTAGGTAGAGTTTTAGATATCAAGGAGTTAGAGTGACACATGTGTACCACGCTGCTGGTTTATCTCATCTAATTCTCACAATCTTCTAGAGTTATCCTCATTTTATAGAAAAGAAATTGAAGTTCAGCAGTGCCTTGCCATGTCTATCTAAGCTCTATGGAAACACACTAGTAATCCTTGGATTAATGTCCAAGGATTTTCACTGTGCAATGTTATAGCAAATTAATTAAAAACAAAGCAGATGTCTGTCATTAGATGTGTGTTAATAAATTGTGGTACATTTATACAATGGAACACTATGTAACATTTTAAAAATGAGGTAGACTCGTATGTGCCAATAGGAAAATATATTCAGGATGTATTATTAAGTAGAAAAAAGTCTCTAAAACAATATATACTACACTATAGTTTCAAGAAACCCATATATATAATTATATATAAAATATTATATATATATCCATATATATCAAGCTGTTAACAGTGGTTGTCTCATGGAGATGTGAATAAGAACCCTCTGTTACATATTTTTGCAATTTTTACAGTAAGTTTGTATTATTTTATAGACAACAAAACATTCAATGAATGTATTTTTTCAAGCCACACCTATTAGTTGCTAAATTGGCCATAAAGGTAAGGGTCCCACCTCTTTAGAGGAGGGGGCAGGGCTTGTCCCTGTATCTTAAGGGAGTTTTTGCCTCTAGTGCTAAGATACTAAAGTGAAAATTGAGGAGTCACTCAAAAAGTATAGTCCATGGGAGAGGAAAAGAGCAGGGAGCTCCACATTCTCTGAGAGGCTGGTCAGCAGCAGCTGAAGGTGAGGGAGGTCACAGAATAATGAGAGAGTCCTAGGCAGCAGGAGAGTCAGGAACAAGTGCTTGGTCACAGATTAGGAGGGGATCCAGCAGGCTGAAGTACAGTTAGGTAGGGGGATCAAGACCAGAGCAACGTGTCGAAGAGTCTGGACCCTAATGAAAGAGAGGCCTATGAAGCAGAAACGGGGGCCCAGCTCCGGCAGTTTGAGGCTTTATTCTCAGGTACTGCTGCTTAGACAGGAAGCTGCAAGTAACATTGTGGAATGCTTTCTTTCGTGTTAGTAGGAAATATTTCTAGTGCAATTTATTATTGATGAAACAGATTTCTAGTTATAGGAATCGAATATGCCAGTACCACGAAGGGTACGATTAAATGTACAAATACTAAAAGAAAGGCTTAGTGGGGAAGGGTGGGTACTGGGATGTGGTGATGTCTCAGGCAGAATTAGACAAAGAGCTGAGCCTGGGTGACTCTACAGGAGAGTCTCTAATTGAATGGTTTGGTTTTTGTCAACTTCCCTTCAGAGAAATGACTTCAGTGTTGGAGGGGACATCCTGACTCAGGCTTCCCACGATCTGCATACAGTGTGGGCTGCGGCTGTGGGAGCTGTGTTGGTGGAAATCCACCATGCTCTAACTCTAAACACAGAAAAGATGCTCAGGCTTTGGCTATAGAAGACCAAAGAAAGCAAGGGTACAAACAACTCGACTCCAAGGTATGCTATAAATCCTGTTGATGTGTGTAGTGCAGAAAGTCAAAGCAGACAGCATTGCTCGTTAGCAAGTTAGAATGCTTGACACATACTGAGCAGAGGAGGGCAACTGAGGAAGGACACCTGAGCTGAAAGTTCCAGCATGTTGTTCTCCGTCCTTCTGTTCGAGTCCTGATGTTAGCAGCTCACCTCTGTAGTCCCCACAACACGAGTGGTGTCTATTAATGCAGGTATCATGAATAACCGGTGAGGGACTCTGAGATGCGCATAAGTGTAGAAAGATCATTTGAGCCAATTCAGGAGGAGTGTTTGCCCTGGAATGATTCTTCAACATCCATGTGGATTTCTGGCTAAGTCTCCTTGATCAATTCCCACGCTGAAGACAGGACTTCGGGACAGTTCGCAGAACAACCTGGCACATACCACATACATGTGTTAGGGTTCTTTCCTTCCCTGCTTTGTTTTGCTTTGTTTTGCAAATCAAAGCAATGCTAAGCCACTAGACATAGCTTCCATCCACTGACTTCAGATGAACAATTTCCAGATGTGTTTTGTAGTCTCTCCAAAATACAACAGTTGTAGATTAAAGACATAAATGTCATCAATCCCTGGAGAACTGTAACATAACACTTGAGAGGGCAAGCTCGGTAGTCAGGCTGCCTGGGACTGAATCCTGACTCTATCACATGGGCAAGCATTTTAACTACTTTGTGCATCAGTTTTCACATCTGTTAAATGGTGGTGATCACAGTACCTACCTCATAGGGATGTTGTGGGGATAAAATTCATTCATTTTCTCTTTTTCAAGGGGTATGTAGAACAATGTCTGTCATCCAGTAAGTGCCTGATACATGGTAAGTATTGTTATTTTTCAAGAATCCTGCCTGCTACTTGTGCAGGACCTCATAGGATGGCAGTGAGTGGGTGAACGGGCCTTAGGCATCTTGGTGGGATGCTCAGCATTATAGATGTGGAAATGTGATCGCCTCAGTGCGATCACAGCAAAGTGGGTCCAGGGATCATTCCACATAGACTGAACTCACAAACTTACATAAGGGTTTATTGCCCCTAGACCAATATGTTCATTGACAGCAGGACTGAGAACTGGGAAGGGGTCGGCACGTCAGCGTATCCTTTCCTAGCATGGAAATCAAGTTTTAATTTGAAGCTTACTTGTGAGAATGGAAGTGGCAGCGGTAACGTCAGGCTGTGTGGATTTAATGCAGTCATCCCCACTATACAAACAGAATGTCAGTGTTTCCCACCAACCGGGGATGAATCTTCCGGTCTCTCAGGTCAGGAAACTCCCACTCGTGAACACGACAGACAAATTCTGATTTATTTCCTTTTTCTCTGGTGTTACACACAACATCCCATTGTGACAATATGCTTTCTTTGGACTGTGGAGAAAATGATGGGGCTGGGGTCAAAAGCTTTAAATATACTAATACAGCACTTCTGGAACTGTACTTGAGTCAGACCCTGGGTATATTTGAAACTTTTTAGACATTTTGACTCCAGATGAGTTTCCTTCAACTGAACTAGGTCCAAGTGAAATTTCCAACCCACTGAATGAGGAGGTGAAGCTTTCGATGTGTAATAGGACAGAGAAATTTGTATTTACTTGAACTCTTCTAAAGGACAGCTCTTCAGAGAGTTGAAGAGTTATTTCATAAGGCTCTTGATGTATGTGTGTGGAGGGGTGTGTGCTCAGGCCATAGACGGTCAGCAAAATGCATGCTAAGGCGTATGCTTCTATTGACTACAGGGCTTTCGCTTTACAAAACCGGAAGCAGAGTTTACCCAGGCGAGCCCTGCGGGAGGGTCAGAAAAAGGAGGGGAGCTGTCAGATGCAGGTGTCTGAGGTGGCTCTCCACAGTGGGGACTGGGGTCTGAAGTGAAGACGTTCCCGTCTATTTCACAAGTGCAATCTTCAGTTAAGCCTGACCTTCAGGTAATAAAATGTGTGTGGTGTGTGACTGTGGAAAGGGACAAAGGGCTTCAGGTCTGCCAAGACATGAGACCACACAGATAAGGCGGCTGCCATATAGCTGGGCTTCTTACAGAAGCTGCAGTGGGGTCGAAGGTGCTCTCTTCCTTGAAGCCTCCACAGAATTCTTGCTCTCTTTTGGACTAGTTCTTTTGTTTTGCTTCCTCTCCCCTTCCCTTCCCTTCCCTCTCCCCCCCCCCCCCCCCCCTTTCCTTCTCTCCCTTTGCTTACTCCAGCAGGGGCTTATCCGTTCCTCCTGGACACAGGCTGCCCATCACCCAATGTCTCTGGGACACTGACTGCTTTTGAGCTTCCTATTAATTCCTTCTTAGTTAAATTATGGTGAAGCCAATTAGAATTGGTTTATATTATTTGAAACCAAGAGTTTTGAACGGTACATTCTCATTTTTTAAAGTATCTCTCCCTTGCCTTGACCAGGTGGCTCAGTTGGTTGGAGTGTTGTCCTGAACACCAAATAGTCACGGGTTCGATTCCCAGTCAGGTCAAATACCTGGGTTGCAGGTCAGATCCCTGGTTGGGGCACATATGGGAGGCAACTGATCGATGTTTCTCTCTCACATCAATGTTTCTATCTCTCTCTTTCTCTTCCCCTCTCTCAAAAATCAATTAAAAAAATCCTTAGGTGAGGATTAAAAAATAAAAATAAATAGAAATGTTTGTCTCTCACTCTGATTTACACAAACACAAACTGGCAATGAGGAAAAAGTGAGGAAATCGTGGCAAAGAGAAAATTACAGTAAGACACATAGGACAAAGCTAGAGGAGAGTTCGATACACAAAATTCATGTTACATATTTCCGTGTCTTTTGTTACAGGTGGGTAGCAAATGGAATCTAAGCTTCCTATTAGCCAAAGAAATAATAGGAACATAATTTGTCACACAATTCTGTGCCCATAAGAAACAGAACACCAGCAGCTCCGGGAAGGCAGAGCTGACACCAACACCGAAGAACAGTTTTCCATGGGCCCTGCTAAAGGGGGCACGCTGTGAACTAGTGAACGACGTCTTCCATGATATCCACACAGTGAATATAGCATTGGCCAGACAGTCTGCATGGTTTTCTCCCAAAAATTAGACATATTTTTCAGCAATGACTTTATTTATTTGGATATTTTAAGTATGTCAGCTATCTCCCATGTGGTATAACATTGATTGTTCTCAATTAATATCGCTATTTGATCACTATCAGCTTCAACTGGTCTACCGGACCATGGAGCGCTGTCCAGCTGGAAATCTCCAACATGAAACTTCGCAAACCACTTTTGACGTGTCTGATCAGTCACAGCACCTTCACCATACACTGCACAAATCTTTGGGGGCTTTTTTGCATTTCAGTTGCATTTTTACCTTTCTTCAAATAATAAAGCATAATATGCCGAAAATGTCTCTTATTTTCTTCCATCTTCAATATTAAGATGGCTACTCAAAAATTCACCAACTTTAAATTTTTTTTAAAATGCACACTGATATGACAGCTGTCACAATACAATCTAATACAATTGTTTCAAATGAAGTTACAGACAACTAAGCCTGCTAGAGCCATCTTACCGAAGAAACCAAATGAACTTCTTGGCCAGCCCAATATGATACAGTTTCATAAAACCACAGACAAGAGAATCTGAAGTTAAGTATAGCCCTTTTACCAAAGCCTAATTCAGAGAAGTCACTTTTGGGGACACTAAAGCAACACATCCCAGTCATTGGGATCGAGTCTGGTTTAATTTAGGGATAAATTTGAAAGAGTAAAGCTTCAAATAGCTCTCATTTAACAAGGTGTGTTTCTAAACTTATCTTTTGAAAGGTACTGAAACACATTAAATATCAAATTATACTTTCTGACAAGTATCTGGACTACAGCTATTCAATGTTCTTTAATTAATTGTAAATTTGTATTTTTCAACAGCTGACTGAACTGGGGTTAGAACTGATACTATGTGTGTGTGACATTAAGAATCCAGGGAGGTGATCTGCTTGAAGGGAAAACAAACCCAGTATTATCAGAGTCAGATCAAGCATACACCTGTGAACACGGTCAGATCTTTTCCTTAACACATAAATTGTGTACACCCAGCTTCAAAGCAGCACTACTCACAATAGCCAAAAGGTAGATGCAACCTAACTGTCCATGCACAGATGCGTGAATAAACCAAATGGGGTCTAGACATAATAGAATATTATTTAACCTGAAAGATGATGAAATTTTGACACATGCTACAATATGGATGGAACTTGAAGATATGTTAAGTGAAATAAACCAGTCAAAAAGGACAAATATTATGATTCCTATCACATGAAACTTCTAGAGCAGAACAGTTCTTAGAGACAGGAAGTAGAACAGCGGTGCCCGGGGCTGGGGAGGGGAGAGCGGGAGCCATTGCATAGCGGTCACAGCAGCTCAGTTTGGGAGACGAAAAGTCCTGGAGACGGGCAGTGTTGGTGGCCACACCACAGTATACGTGTACTTAATGCCGCAGAACCACACTCTGTAAAATGTTTAAGATGGTAACTTTTACACTATGTGTATTTTACTAAAACTAACAAAGAATAAGTGAAAGAAATTAAATTAGGAATACTCCAGAAAATGGATGCACAGCCACAAAGCTCGACACACATTGTAGCCACAATAATTTTAACTTGAATATCTTTAAAACTTGGCATTGCCAAATGCCCACCTTAGCCATTTAAAAAAACCCAGTAAATCTCCCAGGTTTAGAATGTCTAATTTTGAGCAACAAAGTTTTCTGGTGAGTCTTCCAAGATTAACTGATTCCAAAACACACATTCGGGCAAATGAACGTGTGAGCTCACTGCTTCGGGCTGCCATGGCAGCCCACTGAGGATGCACTCTGGTTAATTCCCACAAGCAGCTCTGGGAGTGAGGTCCGTTTCACAGATAAGCAAACCGGCACTCGAAATGATCAAGCAGCTTTGTTAAAGTTACACAGCTAGTCAGTAGTAAATCTTGAATCTGAACCAACCTTCTGCGATATAGATCGTGCCCAGATAGGCTGTAAGAGAGACCCCAGCTCATTTCTTTTAATTATGCTCACGACTGGATCCTCAAGCACTGGAAATAACCACCCTGGCTTCCCTCTGCTGGGTTTCACAGGTTCTTTGGGGCTAGTACGAGACAACTAGAAGCACCGTATTTGTAACTAAAGGTAGCCTGCTCTGCTGCTTTCCGCCAATACCCTTACAGTCATACTGTAGAGGGGATGAAGACGGTCAGAAAATGTGTGAATTTCCTTCACCATTTCAGTTTACTTTATTTCTTTAACAGTTAATATTTTCAAAATCTCCTGTGTGTCAGATTGGCCTGGAAACCACAGCTTTAAAACAGTTGACAAAGAAATTACTTGGTAAATCTGAATAAGAAAACCCCTTTTAATTTTTCAATCTCTGTCCTCACGATTTTGAGCGCAGAGCCCGCGGCAAAGCCAGTCAAGACCGGCCCTCGGCAGCCACCGCCCGCAGTTCTCCAGGGCAGTTATCACCCACTCAAGCCCAGACCACATTCTGTCCCACTCCTCTCTAGCCCTTGCTAATTGCTCCTAATTATATATCTCAAGAATTCCTCTTTCCCTGGGGTACGTGTCCAGAAAACATTGTGTTTTTGACTTCTGGTGGGCTAATTAGAATGTACTGAAGGAAGCAGCGGAGCCTGGAGCTCTCTGACCTTCCAGAGAGGCCCTGCCCTCGTTTGTCTTCCTCTTATTTAGATGGTTCAGCTTCATGGGGAGGCAGGCGTAGCCATCCTGCGCTGGGATGAAACGGATCTCTGCTCTTTGTTCAGATACCTTGTACCCTGGCATCCTAAAGAGTGCTTGCTGAGTGTGCTAGAAGCTAAATTTATGCCGCTTTTCCTGTTTTGTCTTGCTTCAGTGCAAGTTATATTTTATGAAGTTTCAGGGGCACTTTTCAAAGTAGAAAGAGGTATCTCTATATTCTTTGTGTGTGTAATCTGAGCAACTCTGAATTTTTTGCACATCTTCTGCCACACTGGTGCATGCAATATTAACTAACTGCAAGTTTACATTTCACCAACTTTTTGATTTATTTCTTCTCGGTGATCACCTGCAGTGTAAATAACCAAGTATCTCACACCTTCTGTGTCTGTGTCTGTGTCTTTTTTCTGGTCAGATCTTTTTTCTCTGACCCTGCTGCTATTTCTGCAATCACACTGTACCTCTCAGTGCTGTTAAGAGTTGCTGTGCTGGACCAGATTTGGGGGCACTGCCCCAACTGTGCTCTGAAGACCTTTGGAAACAGCACAATGTATTGGAAAGGATAACGAGCAGAAAGTCAGGAACCCAAGGATCAAACTGTAATTCCTCATTAACATCCTTGGACAGTTACTCCCCTTCTCTGTGCCTCAGCTGGGCCACCTCTAGAATGAAAATGTTTTACTAAATGACCTCCTGTTACCCTGTCTTCATTCTGTTTCATCCACTCTTTGTTCATGTTGAGTTACAGAGTTTTGATGAGTTTTGTTGACACAAAAATCAAAGAAAGCACAAGTTGATCTTTATTTAGCCTATTCTCCCCTTACCCCCCACCCCCAAGAAATGGTGGCCTGGAACAAGCTATTTCAGCTCAGCCAACTTGTTTCTATTGACCACGAATGAAATTCCTTTCTGCTCCACCTGGATTTGTGACTTCCCTTCTCCAGCCCATACCTCTGAGACTGTCCTGGCTGCCTTCTCTCCTGGAAGGCATGTTCTCTGCTTTTTCTCTGGTGGGAATTCATTTATTCCTTCTTCAATGTTAATTTTACCCTACTCAACAGCAAAAAACTCACCCATGTTTCTCTAAAAGATCTTTAAAAGTCAGAGAACAGTCTATGAAAAACTTAAATTCTTATGAGTATTTGTTATTCATTTAAGATTAATCACACTAAGCCTAAAATAGACTCTCTTTTAGAGAAAAGAAGTACCTGCCTTAGGTTGTTGGTTGCCATTTTGGACAGCAATGTGAGTTTCCTTACATCTTTTTTCCTGCCTCTGTGAATAAGGAAGTGCCAGAGACCTTCCCACCCCCTCAGCCAACCCAGCACTCTCTGTTCAGGTGCTTCTGCCAACTAATTAACACCTCCTTCAAAAGCTGTAATTGGACAGCAGATGCACATGAAGGCAGAACCCAGCGGGGAGTCTCATGCTTTCTATACATATATTTCATGAAAGGCAGGAAGTGAAATCAAGCAGGCTGATGGGAGATTCATTTTGCCAAAATGGCCACCCCCAGAATCTTAAGTAAATTTATGGAGTTTTAATGTAAAATAAATTTCTCTTATCTTTGAAGGAGAGGCCCATTTTTGTTGTTTTTCACAGGTAATCCAATGTGTTCTCAAAATTCTGGAAAAATTACTGAACACCTCTGGGCAGCCCTCAGATGGTACCAAAAGTGCAGGCACATTTGCACACTGCCCACCCCTCCGAGGACCATTAAATTCCTGCCTCTTGTCTCAGCCTCCTCTAATCTAGCCTTTATTTTGTGGCCAATGTTCTGTGTGTGATCCAAACAGGACCATGTCATGGGCTTAGAATAGTTTTATGCTTCTCCCGATTTCACAGGAGATAGTCTAAACTATTTAGTGTGTGTGGTTGTAGGGGGGTGGGGGGTTCATAGTCCCCAAGTACCTGTGTCCTGCTTACCTTTCCCTCCTGACACTCACTCCCATTGTACCCACTGGTCCCCTGTATAAGTGATCTTCTCTCACAGCTCTGTATTTTAGAATTGTCCCTGCCCCATTCTCATTCCAGAAGCCATAATTCTGACCTTCTCCAAAGAGCTTGGAAATAATTTTTTCATTGACCTGCAATTCAATTCAGTTCAAGTCCACAAAGTCTACTGAGTATCTATTCCACATCAAACACTCTCCTATGCTCGAAACATACAGAGATAAGCCATAAGCTCTCTTTCTAAGGAGCTTACAAGATAGGGAGTCATCAGTAAATCGCTGTAATAGATGTTGATGTATCCTCCTACAGGGCATGCCCCAAGGCCTGTGGCAGCACAGAACACTTTATTCTTCAGAGATGGTAGCCAGAGTGGGGAAGGCAAATGTATTGGGGCAAACTTCAAAGAAGAGGCCAACACTGGAATGGGTCTCCTGTAGCTTCTTATCTCTTTGCTTTGGGTTCATGAGTCCTGATGTGTGTAGGGCAGCTCTTTGCATAAAACAAAAAGAAAACAACACAGAGGTGGATAAACCATATCACACGGAATGTGCGCAGAGCGATCATGGCTTTTGGAAGATGTGAAGAAATAAACTCTGCAATATGTCACAGATTGGCTAAGCTCTCCTTAAGCAGAACTTACCCTCCCTTCTAATGGAGAAATGCCTGCCTTTTGTGCAGGTACACATTACAGAACATTTGTCAAAGGGGTACATGCTTTGTCTTGGAGGAATAAATAAAAACAAATTACTGTATACAAATTATACATTAATATCTATCGTAAACTGCTAAACAAAGTCTGTTGTGTATGCAAACACAAGTGTAGAGATTTGTAACCTATTGCTAAGAGTTTTAAGCAAAATTTCTGAAGATTTTGCACTTCTAGGTAATGTGTGAAATAAAGAAATAGGCAGGTGGCAAGAAATATAAAGGGGGTGTATTGAAGCCTCCACTCACCCCTTACTAAGAAGCAAGTGATGACCTTAACCAGGTATGTGGGGGAATAGGCTGTGTGTGGGTGTGGCCAGTATCTTCGCTACTATGTGGGTTGGTCTGTTTGGCAAGTCTACTTCTTGATTTAGGTGTTGGCCTTTGGTTCTCAAAGTGTGGTCCCAGATCAGCACCAGCATCACCTGGGAACCTGTTAGAAATGCAGAACCTCAGGTCCTTCCCCAGACATACTGAATCAGAACGCACGTTTTATCAAGATCCTCACATAATTCAAATGCACATTAAAGTTTGGCGATCATGCTTTCAAACTTCACAGCACCCCTCTGGGGTTCTAACGCTCGGCCTCAGGCTTCAAGCACCCTGAATGCTTGATCAAACAAACCCCTTGTGGTGTGTGCCTTCATTTGTGTACAGCATTACTGTTCAGAAAAGTACCCCAGATTGTATTTACTTGCATTTCCTCCCCCATCACATATGTGCACCACACACATTTTGAGAAGTAAATCAATAGAAAATGTTTTCCCCATTAAAACTTCTCCCCTGACTCCCCCCTAATGCACGCACACACGCATACACACACACACACACACAACTTGTTACCAATTTTTAAATAGCAATTGGAAGCCAGTGGATAGAGAGGAGAACATTTGTCAAAGGGGTACATGATTTGTCTTGAAGGAAAAAAGAAACACTTAAATTACTCTATATAAATTGCAGTGGGTTATTGTTTGTTATTGGTTTTACCCTCTTTTGAATGTTACCCCAACAGTGGAGTGGAATTGCCAACCCACCTCTAACCCCAGGGAGGGAAATCAACAGTGAGCCGAGTAGGGACACCAGCTGCCCTGACACTGTCCTTCAGTCCAATAATACTTCAGTTCTAAACTGTGTTTATATAGAAGAGGTAATATACGGAGATGTAAACACAGTCAATCTGTACAAAATTTCATTCCTTCTTTCTTAAAATCTCTCTCCCTGCTCTTTTTTTCTTAAAGTAGCCTTATTTCTTGCTGAGGGGGAGAACTAAATCTGAGGAACTATTGGGAGGAGCAGGTCTGCCTGACAGGAGTCAGTCCAGTCAGGTTTGGATAAGCATCCTCTTGGCTCTGGTTCATTCTCCCTTTACTATGGTAGATGGTGATCCTGGGAACTTCGAGCCCTTTGGGATGTGAAGTGCCATGATTCTGGGTTTCATACTGGCCCCACTTGTTAGGCTGCCATGGACACCATTAGAGAACATGCTCAGGATCATAGAGGTTTCCCTTTATCCCCACCCCTTCCTTTGGGCATCCCAGTTAAATAACACACCAAGTGACATAAGCAACTGATCAGACCAAGGGTGGGAACCTGAGGCAAGATGGGTACCTCAGAAGCTCTTCTTTGTGGATTTGAAATCTAGATTGATAGGACATAACTCATTACCTATGTCTATGTCTACATCTACATCTGCATCTCCATCCATGTATTTATCTATGTGCAGAGAGAGACTGGCGGTTTTCTCTAAGCAGGTAAAGCATGAGCCTTGGAATGTGGGAGGGGCATCATTTGCCAGTTAGTGGATCAGAGCTGCTGAGGAGGCAGGTCTGCAGAAACGGAAGACTGGAACCACCTGGCCAAATGAGCAGAAATGAAAAAGGAGAGACAATGAGAGCTGGGTCAGCATTTCAGTTCCATTCCTGGTATCTCCTTATGTTTGTACCCTGTGTCTTTTCAATACCTTTCTCTTCACTACCTAAACACAGGTTGGCTTTTGTTACTTAGAGTTCCTGGTTTGTCTAGCCAGGCAGCACTGTCCTTTTACCCTCTGACAGATCGACATGAACCCCAGGCCTCTGCCCTCTGAACCAGTCGTGAGACTGCAGCCCAGGGGTGGTAATGCCAAGAGGGAAAGGTGCCTCTGAGTAAAAGCACCCCTGCCCGTGTGGCCCCTGTGGTCCCACGCTTTAGGATGCCATGTCCTGCTGGCTTCAGAGCTCTCCTGGGAGCTCTCTCAGGCAGCAGGGAAGGTGATCTTGTCAGAGGCCTCTTCCTGTATCCAAACGAGCTGGCTCTAGCTGCAAAGCCCTTCCTAGCTGGGACAGTGAGGGACAATAGTTTCATAGCAAACCTTCCAGTGAACACAGCTGGGCTGAAGATGGAAATGACCCGAGAGGGAAATCACTCATGGGTCCTGGAGAAAATGCTGGGATAGGAAGCCAAATGACAGCACAAAACTATGTCAGAGCTGAACAGACCATCTGCTTCCACAACTTGATTTTATAGGTGGGGAAGGGAAACCAACATTTACTGAAGGCCAGCCATGTGACAGACATGTGAATCCCCAAGAACACCGTCATTCAGGTATGATCCTTGTTGAGTAGATGAAGAAACTGAGGTTCAGAGTGGTCAAGTACTTTGATTAAGTGATGAAGATGGAGTGGATTATGAGGCCTTCTTACTCTGGGCTCGAGGCCATGGTCACCAAACTAGAGGTCACTCAGGACTAGTCTCAAAACTCTCAGACCAGAGCCCTTCGAGCCTCACCATGCTGCCACATCACAGTGCACTTCTGCATGGCTGGAGCAGCACTGACGGCAGGTACGATGGTCAGAGCCCAGCCAGGCACCGTGAGACCTACTGCAAACAGGAAAACAAAGCAAGAGCCTAGGATTTCCCGTGGTAGCTTTACCTCCAACATGGGCTGTGAGCAAGTCCACCCAGTATAGCTCAGCACAGGCAAGTTAGTTCTGATAAGGGCTAAGTAAGGTCCTAGAAGGTGTGGGGAGAGAGGAAAAGAAGTGACCACAGAGGACACAGAAGCACCCAGGCTTCTTGTTCTGGTTGTCTCACCTCCTAGCTGTTATCTTGGAAAAGCCACTGAGTCTGCATCTTCGGTTCCTCTGCGGTATCATGGAAGGCACCCGGACTGGATAGCGGTCAGTGACGGAGCTCTGGAGTCCTCAGGCAGCCGTCGGGGCCTGGATCACAAATGGGCCTCTTCCGTCATGGGCCCTTGGCCTCAGGCATAAATGCTGTCTGGGGACAGGATAACGGTCTTTTGAAAGTCTAAGCATAAGTAAGCACAGGGTACATGCCAAGGAGAAGAGAGAAGATGATTTGGAGTTGATGACAGGAGACCCAGCTGTGTAGTGCAGCTACACAGATGTGCCCCACAGTACCCTGGGGAGACTGTTAGCTTAATGTGCCATGCAGATGTAAGGGGCATTCCATAAAGCAACCCCGCAGTAAACAGGTCACGCTATACACACAGGCAACACAAAGACCTGAGCCGTACACATGTTCCGTGCACTGTACCCGGGGACATGGTCTACAGATGTTCACTGCAGACTGAAGAGCACAGTCAAATCAGAAAGCTCTTGGATTAGAAATGACAATACACTGTTTTGCTTTTAGAAGTATCAGACTACCAACAAATGTTTGCATTGTACACCATTTGCTATCTGGCAATGTCGTGGTATTTGTTGAGTCCTGATGTTGTGACGTGCCTGAGAGTTTTCATGGCCTTCAGAACCTCCACTGCACGCCTTCTCTCCCAGTACTTTGGGGGTCTTCTGACTCCAGGCTCCAAGAATTCTCCCAGGCCTGCCCCCTACAGGGCCTGGGCAAGATTACAAACGGAGGCCCACAAATTCAGAAAAGTAAATATGTAAAAATTCTAAAGGATGCTTAAAAAACTGTTACATAAAGTATATTCCCTCCCCTTTTCGTAACAAATGTACTTTCATGGCAACCCAGAAGGCCACAGTTGATTTAGGGGCATCAGAGACTCCTTAGGTTTCTTGGCCAGAACATGACAACTCCAGGAGTGCCAGTCTCTGGCCTCTGCCTGTGACCCGCCCTCATTCTCTTCGGACTCCTGCTTCCACCTTCAGCCATGTGGAGGCTTCGTGTTCACACAAGAAGAGCTCAGTCTCCATGTCTACTTCCATCACAACCCCACACAGCCACGCCCTAGCTACCCCTCAGGCCCAGGGCTGCATGCACTGGAGACCTGATCAGCTCTTGGAAGGATGGGCTGGTGAAGTCTGTGCTGGCCCTGGAGCAGCATGGGAGCCTTTGGACAGGGAACTGGGGTTACAGACACCTGGATTGAGTCTAGAAGTAGAAGGGGAGTGAGTTTGGGGCAAAAACTTCCCTTTGGTCACATGAGCTCCTTGCTCCATGGAGCAGGGCATGGCTGGAGGATGATCAGAGCGGAGCCTTCGTAGTGTTGACCCCAGCACAGGAGGTCCTCCTGTTTGCCTCTAAAGGTGACTGTATCTTTCCTGATGGTCCCAGGCAGATGCCAAAGACGCACAGCTGTGGACTACAGGTGGCTCTGAGCTCAGGATAAAGACAGAGCTTTGCAGGCAATGTCATCTGGAGGACGTCCTGACTCGCTTGCACTCCAAGCTAGCTCGTTTTCTTCCTGCTTCCATGTGCAGATCTCAGAACCACAACCCTTGCTGGGACCTCCTCACAAATTATCCTTCCACTCTGGGTGCAGGATCGGTAATTTTTAAAAGATGATGGCTACTCCTTAACAAGTACTTGACATGTGCCTGGACTGAGCCAGAAAGTCTATGTACTTATCTTCCTGCTGGAGGAAGAAATGGGCTCAGAGCAGCATTGTTTAGGAACTTAGTTCTGACACCAAATAGTACGTAAGTGGTAGAGAACAAGGTTTACCTGACACTAAAGCCTGTGACCTCCCTCCCTGTCTCCTGGGATGAGAGAAAAAGCAACAGGCCCTTTGCAGAGCACGTGAGTATGCAGCCAGGACACTCTGTATTGCAGACCGGCCAACACAACGACAGGGCCTGTGCTTCTCCCCATGCCCTCGCAGCAGGCAGGGACAGCAATGCTGCTCAGATTCCCAGCTACACTGTGTGTGCTTAGCTGGCAGCTGACAGCATTAACTTCTTCAGGTTCCTCTGTGAAGCATGAACTTTTTCCAGTTCCTTGGAAGAACCTCAGCCAGTAAATGACCAAGACAGTGACGGCCCAGGCACATCTTCCTACAGTGGGCTTCAGCAAGGGGAAGATGTGATGCCCTAGTTATTCCACCCAATATGGAACTCTCTGATTGGGCAACAGCCTCCGTCCTGTTGGCATCAGAGTCAGGTGCGGCCCCTGCCCAGTCCTGCTTCCACCCTCCCTGACCCCAGGCATCACTCTGCAATAGTCCTTTTGTGCTCCCTACTGTCTCAGCATCTGCTCCCTGGAGAGCCCAACCTGGAATGTCCTCCCAGAGCTCTAAACTGTACAGACAACCAAAATAAACCATTTGAAATGCCAGTCTGCTAGAACAGAATGCCACAGGACAGGGATGATAGTGCACTTTCTTTTCTGCATTGTCCCTAGCACCTAGGCTAGTAAGTGGCACCCAGTGCTCGGTATGGAGTTCAGTGAACAACTGCTGAACAAATGAATGAAATCCAAATCTCTGCATCTGCTTCCATTGGGACTGGCTGGCCCTACGCGAATGTGTCCTGTATGTCCCTCCAGTTCACTGTGTCATCCTTCCACCACACGGACATCCTCTTCTCCCCCTTGCTCGATCACTGAGACTCGACATCAGGCACAGTGCCACCTTCTGTAGTTGCTCCAAACTGCCTTGCCATCTCCCTTCAGCTTCTCTTCCTGTTCAGCTTTCTCAGCTAGCCAGACTCCACTTCCAGCCACCTTGTCTACCTGTCAGGGGTAAATATTCATCCTCTCAGGGCTCTACTCTCAGCTGCCCTGGAGCAGGCATGCCCAAAGAGTAGCCTCAAGAACACGCCTAATGAGATGCTTTTTTCTTCTTAAATTGTCTTCTAGCTGTCAGGCATCCTATTTGGTGCTCTGTTTACATTATCCTTATTTTTTTGTTCTTGTAGAATATATATAACAAAATTTTTCTATTTTAACCATTTTTGAGTGTACAGTTCAGTGACATAATTAAGTACATTCACAGTGTTGTGCAACCATCACCGCTACCCATCCACAGAACTTTCCCATCATCCCAAAGAGAAAGTGTGTGCCCGTTGAACAGTGACTTCCCACTCCCTCCTCCCAGCACTTGGTGACCTCTATTCTGCTTTCTGGCTCCATGAGGTGGCCTATTCCAGGCAGCTCATAAAAGCGGAAGTATGCAGTATATGTCCTTTTGTGTCTGGTTTATTTCATTTAGAGCAATGTTTTGAAGGTCCATCCGTGTTACAGCATGTGTCTGAATTTCCTTCCTAAGGCTGAATCATATTCCAATGTATGTATAGATCATACTTTATCCACTGATAGGTATTTGGGTTGTTTTCCACAGTTTGGCTCTTGTATATAAAGGTGCTAGGAACATTGGTGTACATCTGTTTTTAGCCCTTGTTTTCAATTCTTTTGACTATATACCTAAGAGTAGATTTGCTGGATCATATGGTAATTATATTTTTAATTTTGGGGGAACCTGCCAAACTCTCTCCCATAATACATTGTAATATGGAAGAGTTATAATACACTGTAGTAGACATAATAAAGGCTTTGACAGGTCCTGAAGTAAAGAATCTACGCATCTTTGACCCACCATTCTGCCAACTAATTTGACAGTGGAACCATTTTTTGCAGAGTAACTGGTTATATATCATCACCTGCTGGATTGGGGAACAAGGCCCTCACCTCTCAGGCCTGCACAGGGAGGGCTGGGGCTCAGGGAGAGAGAAGAATCACTCAGAACCCAGGAACAGTACCACTTCTAACTCTCCAACTAACCTGTTGGGTGATCTTGGCAAGTTATTTTCTTTCTCCTGGTGGCTCTTCATGTGCCTGGCCTGTCCTTCCTCTGCTTCTTTGCTTCTTAAAGATTAACTATCAGGACTAGCTTGGACACTCACCCCTTCCCTCAGGAAACTCTGACCCTGCTCTCATCTTCCCAGGCAGGGAGCAGAAGCCCCTCTTCTGCTCAGCTCTTATTACACAGTGTCATCCTGTCGAATGGTTGGCCTCCTCCACTATTTTTTTTTTTTTGGGGGGGGGGGTGGAGTGTCAAACTTGGTTTGTATAAACAAGCACCTTAAGAGCTTATTAAAAAATGCAGATGCATCTGTCTTATCCTAAAAATTCCAACTTTGTTGCTCTGAGGTGTGCATTCAATAGCTCTAGAATGTGCATTTTTAACAAGCACTTTGGGCAATATTCTCAGGCAGATGATTATTTAGAATTCTCATCATTAGCTCTGTGAGGGTAAGAACCACTTCTACTTGCTTATTTTACACAATAAATGTTGAATGAGTGAACAAATGAATGGATGAATGAATGAAACAATGCCAGTTTCCTCCTCTGTAAAATGATGAGGTTGCACTGGATAGTCTCTCAGCTTTCTCTTGGTTAACCTTCTCTTTATAAAGTTCAGGTTATTTTACACAAGCTACTATGTTCCCAGCCTCTGTAAGATCTATCAGAGCCATGCACAGCACACACCCCCAAGCACATGAAACCAGCAGGGAGGCCTGCTGAAGAGGAGTCAGTCTAGTCCACGCTATGACTCAGCAAATGACTCACAACTCATGAATAACCATATTTTGAAACTATCAATTTTATCACAAAGTAAAGATACGAAGACATAAAGTTGTGCGTTGTGCTCCTGTGAATTTGGCCTCATTCTCGGAGTAGCTGAGAAGCAGCACCGTCAGGGCTGATAAATCCCCCAGTTTGGGAATTAGGGAACGAGGCCTTACGGGAAACCAAGGGCCAGAGAAAACGCTGGGGTGTTGAGCAGCTCCCTGGCTGGGTGGAAGGGGTACAAGCCATTAGCTCTGTCAGAGTCCCCTGACTCGGCTCCAGCCGCTTCTCTGTAGAGTCTTTGAACATAAAACCCTGACTCTCCTCTCTCTGAGAAAACCGCAAGTTCTGCGAGGAAGCTCCAGCTTTTCACAAGAGCGACGGCCTGAGAAAAGTGAAGTCTCCCATTACTACGACCTCGCAGCATTTCAGAGGAAAAGGTTGGCGGTGGCTGCCAAGATCCAGCAAATATTTGGTTAGCTTGGAAAGAATGGGTACTCATTTTCCAATTCTCACAGATCTCCAAGCCCAGTGCCTTTTATTAAAAACCTCAACTCCAGAGATACAGTCGAATGAAACTCCAGGCTCGAAGCATTCATCTGTATCCCGGGAAGCAGAACCCAAAATCTAAACAAAGAAAAGCTTAATCACTAGAACTCATGAATTTCCTCTAGGAACAGGGCCCGGTGTAGCCGAAGAATCGTCCGAGGGGCTCCTAAGTGCAGTTTTCTTTGGGTGGATGTTTATGGGGGGACCAGGGAGTGTTCCTTGGCTGACGAGGGTCAGCACTCTATGGCCCATGGGATAAATCCTGCCTTCTGCCGTGTTTGTTTCTGCACTGCCTGTGGGTTAAGGAATTTTTTTTATTTTTAAATATTAAAAAATATAAAAATAAGAAAAATACTTCATGACATCTGAAAATTATAGGCAATTCAAGTGTGTGTCCATCAGTCAAGTTTTATCGGAACACGGCCACACCCATGGGCTTATGTTGGGTCTGGATCCCTTTGAGCTACAATGGCGGAGGTGAGTAATCGAGACAGACCTTCGGCCTTCACTGCTTAAGATCTGTCCTATCTGGCCCCTGGCGGAAAAAGTCTGTAGGCCCCTGAGTAGGGGAATATAAGACTGGATCTTCACTGGTATTTGAACTAAAACTAGAGAGTATATATGCACAGTTAATTATAAAGCAAACACTGGTATAACCTAACACGTGGGTGAAGAAATAGAGCACTGTCGGCCGTCACCTCAGAGTCCTCCGTGCGTTCTTTCTTCCTGAATGGAGTGAATCAGTATCTGGTCCTTTGTGATATCTTCCTCGCTGTTCCTACACTTCTTCCACATGCGCGGCATGCCGTGTTTTCCTTTTATCCACAGGGAATGTGTTCCGAGATGCCCAGTGATGCCGAAAACCATGGCTAGTACTGAACCCTACATAGACTACGTTTTTTCCTGCACTCACATACCTATGATAAAGTTTCATTAATAAATTAGGCACAATGAGACACTAACAACGAATAAAAACAGAACAATGATAACAATAACAAAATGCCACAATGAAAGTTCTGTGAATGTGCTCTCTCTCAAAGTAACGTATTGTGCTGTGCTCACCTTCTTGTGACGACTTCAGGTGATACAACTGAGCCGAGGATGAAGGCCTCGTAACGAAGCGCTAGCACACCACCGACCTGACGACACTAACAGGCATTTTGCAACTTCCCCTCTGCTCACCCAAGTTGCCAGCATCCCAACCCCCGGGCTTTGGGACCATCATTAACTAAAATAAGAGTGCCTTGAACACAAGCACTACGAAAACCAGAGAGTCAGCCTGATAACTTATACGGCGACTACTCCCCATCTAACCCGAGACTAACAAGCGTGAGCACGTGAGCGTGCGGGGCGTGAGCACGTGAGCGTGAGGGGCGTGAGCGTGCAGAGCGTGAGCGTCTGTAGCGCAGAGACGCTGGCCAGAGGGATAATTCCCGTCAGGACAGATCAGAGCAAGACATCGTGAGATTTTATCGCGCGATTCAGAGCTGCTTGCAATTTAAAAGTTAAACCTCCCCACCCCCACACCCTCACGGATGGAAGCTCATTGTTTATTTCTTAAATTTTCTTTTAATTGATTTTAGAGAAAAGAAGGGAGAGAGGTGGAGAGACATCAATTTGTTTTTCTGTTCATTTGTGCATTTATTGGTTGTTTTTTGTATGTGCCATGACAGGAGATGAACCTCCAACCTTGGTTGTATCAGGACGATGCTCTAACCAACGGAGCTACCGATCAAGGCTGGAATTTTCCATTTAATGTTTTTGGACTGCAGTTAATCACCAGTAACTGAAACGGCAGAAAGTGAAACCTAGGATAAGGGGGACTACTTACTGTAATTGAATTTGGTTTGCTTTTGAACTGTGTATTTATAGAATTTACACTACATTTGCTTTTGTGTGTTGCTTTCTTTCAACATGGTTTGTGAGACTCGGCCCTCAGTTACTGCATGTTGCTACAGTTCTGTCACTGTTTCGCTGTGTGGTATTCCACAATATTGCTTTAGCACAGTTCATTTATTCATTTTACTGTTGATGGACAGTTGGGTCATTTCCAATTTTTGACTGTTGTGAATATCATTGCTATAAACGTCTTGTATCTGACCCATCATTGATTTATGCAAAAATCTCTGGAGAGGAGTGGAATTGTTGAATTGTAGGATATGTATATCTTCAACTCTACCAGTTAATACCAAACTATTCTCCAAAAAGGTTGGACCAAATAAACTCCCGCCAGCTGCCTCCTTCTAGGGAGCAGAGAAGCTCTTTGTCTCTTCAGTCAGCACTATTTCCATCTCTCAACCCGGAACACCTGCCCGCCAGCACCCCGAAGAGCCGAAGTGCATGGGAGCCGTCATCTCTTCTGCTTTGTACCTTCCCTTAATGTAATCCTCCAGTCTTGAACATATAGCAAGAAAACAGTCGACGTTCTAAGAATGATCCTTGAGATAATGTGATTGTATTTTAGACTTTGTGCTTGGCTAACTGGGCAGCCAGGTGCTGACCACCTTCGCTCCCCTGCAGCCCCACCGATGGGAGCTGACGGAGGTAGGCCATTGCAGCCAGTGGGTCAGGCGGCCTTCCAAAGCCTATGGAGTGGACAGGACGAGGAGCCAGGGAAATGGTCACTGCCCGTTTCTCCGTCAGGAAATCAGAGAACTTCCAATGTCAGGGTGTCAGCCAACGCCAAACGGATGCTTGTGTCTTTCTCTGCAGGGTTTTAGAGAAAACTGGACAGAAAGCGCCCACCCTGCCAACGGCCCGCAGGCTGAAACCCTGTCACCTGGAGGGCCAAGTGCTAGAGGCATTTCTGAGGCATTATGTAGCACCCCACTGAAAAAGCACAAATAAACCCCAAACTCCAGCACACATTTATCCAGTTTGAGAAGCGGATTAATAGAATAACCAATAAAACATGTATAAAAGCTTTAATTAAATCTGATGAAATAAAACTTCATGTTTTATTTATGGACACTCCCAACATGTAAAGGACTCAGGGACACATTCATTTTTACTGCCATCTCGTCCTCATATCTGTAATTAAACCCAGGCTGCAGCTCTGGCCCAAAGCGATGCCGCATTTTAAAGCTGGCCTTGGACACTCCCTCCCCCACCCCATCTGCTTTTAATTATAATTACCATCCCGATATGAAGGAGGCTTATGGTAAAACAAAACAAAATAATAAAACAAACAAACAAAAGAACAGTTGTCGCCATTGTGTTTTAAAACGACATGCTGAGGGAGGGTTTCAGGTGGGCAGGCATATCCTCTATTTCCAGTTTTATTCTGTACCAAGTGCACAGTCCCTTCACTTTACTTTTGACATAAAAAAGGGCTTCATGAAACAAGACAAAATAACTTATGATTATATGAAACATAACTGTGACAAATCACAAAACTATACATATTAATAGAAAAAAAGTGTACCTAATTCTTTAAAAGATTTATGACAATAAGCACCAGATGTGCCCTTAGAGTAAAATCGGCCCCATATCCAGTATGATATATGCAGTTCATTTCTCTACGTGAGTGTATATAACTATGTACAAGAGTCTGTGTGATTTATGGAAAACAGATTTCCACTTTTCCCCCCAAAGTGCTTTATGTCAGCAACATTACACAGGATGCTCTGCTGTCTGTACAAAATAAATCTCTTCTTTTTTACACTCACCATTTTCTCCAATGAGTGTTGTTTTTTTTTCTTGCTTTATCCATTGCAAAAAAAAAAAAAAAAATGTAACCGCAGAAATTCCATACGACCAACAAAAAGTGCCATTAAAAATTTCTGCTATAAAATGACATGGTCAAAACAGTCAAATTAAACACCAAGTAATTAAATCGGACATTTACAATCACTATTCCCAATACTTCAAGGCAACTGAAAAGTCAAGGTTCTTGGACAGGGCAGACAAGCATTTACCTCTGTTCTAGTACGCTAATGTGCTTGACAGCTGGTCATGGAAAAGCCACAGAATACCCACACTCGGTTTTATCGGTGGAAACCACACTGTGGTCCACTGAAGGCCTACTATCCATTTTAGAATCATCTCTGCAACTTGGGGGAGACATAGGTAAAGGGACACCACAGGATTAGTAAATATTTAAATAATATTTAACAGCTGATCAGAGGCTAAATTACAACTGACACTTTGATGCAGTCCCTTTAGGGAATTAACACAATGCAGTAAATGAAATGTCCCTAGGCATACTGATTTTTTGTTAATGTAATAGGATAATTAGCTTTGGGCTGCATGTATCTTCATAGGCACCCATTTTTACTTAAAAAGGGGGAAGGATGACAATCTCTGTTTGGATGTTTATGAAAATGTTTACATATGAAGACTAAAAAGGCCAGGAAATGGAAGGGAATGAATTTTTGAACATTCCATCTTTACTGCTAAAACATAATAATAAAAGCATATATAAATCCCATGCAATGCGAAACCTAGCAAGAAACAAGTTTTAAGGAGAAGCGAGATTCTGGAATCTAAAGGCAGCAGGAATAGTCCAGAAGGAACCTGGCTGTCCTGTCCTGGCCTTAAGCTCAAGCCTGCAGCCATCAGGAAACACTGAGCAGATGTGAGGGGCTCTCAGCGTTGCCAGCAGCACTGGGCCCTGCTCCTTGCGCCATCCCTCTGCCAACAGGAATGTCCCTGAGGGGCCAGCCCTGCAGGTGCTGCTGCTGCCTGGCTCCCTCCAGGCACAGCAAAGCAAGAGAGGGGCGGGGCCACTGTGAAGCCACGATAAGACCAGAGACTGGCACAGGAGCATCTCCTCCAGCTTCTGGCTTTGTCTTCCTTTCTCCTTCCCATTTTAAATTATCTAAAGCCATAAGGCAGGGGTGACAACATCAGCTGCAAGAAAAACCTTGCCTTTTCCCTTTTTCCTCCTCACCACACAAATGAAATGCATTTTGAGTTCCTCATAAAGGCTTATAGATAGACTGTCTTTCTAAAAAGCTTTCTCTTCTTCCCAGATTGTGACACATGAGAAATGTTAGTGTTACATGCACGTGTCCTTGCTTAGGCCAAGTGATACATCCATAAAGTCTGCAAGGAGGGTGGTACTTTACATGCAGCCTGAGAGCTCACTCGGAAAGGGAGCCTAATGTGCATCCTTTCATAAAGTAGAGCACGTTTTTGTAAAGTGAGTAACTTATTTCTCTCATGGACCTGGACGTCTGCATGTGATGGCTCTCCTCAGATCAGAGCTCACAGAGAAACTAGACTGACCAAGTGCACCTAAGAATGGACTCACCTTATTCTACCACATGTTGAATGAGGTCCAGACTCAGGCAGAACACTGCTGACTGTGCAGCCAGACTGGAAGGGTCCATCTGTCAGGGCACAGCTACCACTGGGTACCTCTGACACTAAGCTGTCTCACTGTCTTATTGAGGATTGTAATTACTTCTGTTTGACAAACAGCACTGTTTCATTTTTGTTCAGAAAACATTTTTAAAGAGAATAAAAAGGAAACGTGAAACGTGACAGTACTGGATGTCCTAATTTCCTGGGTGTCTTTGGGGTCTGGCTAATTTCCACAGCCTGAGGCCTAAGGACTCAGGACCGTTTTAAAGCTCTGTAAAGGCGCCACAGAAAATGCCTTCATCTTCAGGCTTGACCTCGACTGGCCAAGTGCTCCGTGAAAATCCCAGGCCCTCAAACCAGATTTTCGGAAAAAAAGGTTGCCTTCTTTTGCACACCTTTCCAGAACTGTTTCCTCTAGGTCAGGCCTGGCTAAGGTCTGGCCAGACGATGGTGGGTGGTGGGCAGGTCTGAGCCACAGTCAGGAAGAGGGTGAGAACAACGCCAAAGGAGGGAGAGAAGCACAGGGCGGAGACAGACAGTCAGACGGGGGTATCCTGAGGGAGGAGCAGAGGTTGTGCAAAATAACTGGACATAGGGCATCTCTAGTTTGGTTTTCAGAGAAAAACCAAGGGACATAACTCGGCGTGTCCCTGTGCTCACACCTTCTAGCATGTCTCTGGGTAGAGCACCAGAGAAAAAGCAATGGGGGACGGGTCTTGACCTCGTGCTTTGAATAAGGTCTTTGAGGTGGAGTTGCTGAACAGTGCGACCCCTCTAGGGTACCTGCTCCAGCACTGGGAAGAGGGTGTGCCCACCCTGTTTCCCTCAGGTAGCCTTTGCTAATGCAAAACTAACATTCCAGGAGTGCTCACAGGTGCTGCAAGGGGTGGCCAGGCAGAGCTGCACAGCTGGGGCAAAAAAGGTATGTAGCTGGCTGGGGTGATTACAATAGTTTTTGCATCCAAAACAGACTCCTACATATTTTTTTTTCCATTTAAAGTAAATGTAAATAACAAGTCTTTAAAAATGAAAGAACTAAGATAGGTTTTTGAAATATAAAACAAGTTGTAGTGCCTTTCAAAAGACTACTAGACAGAACCTTCTTATTTTGCTTTTGGAGAAATACTGAAAAGCAATTGGTTAGCATGGGGATACGTAAAAGGAGAGAGGGAGGCAGCCAGCTCATTGAAATGCCAGGCTGGTGCTGGAAACCCGAGGCTTCCCCAAGAGCAGAGCCCACTCTGTGCTGTGGGACCTGGGTTTCCTTTGTGCCTGGCTTGGCAATAGGCCAATAGTGAGGATGACCACGGGCCGAGGCAGTTCACTGTGCTTCTGGTAATTTGTGTTGTCCTTCTCCATTCAGGGTTTTCAGCAAGGGTGATTCCCAAACTCCGTTTCACAAGCACATCACTTCATTGGTGTCCTCTGACGGATGACAGCCAGGAAGTAACAGGTATCCGGTAGAGTTAGAGTCTCAATTCCCTTTGAAAAGACAGTCCTGCTGTCACCAGCGAACCCAGAGAGAAAAAGGAGCAAATGCAAACATTCCTGTGAAGCCCAGCTGTGACCGGTCAGTCCTGCCTTCCAAAGCACATCTGTGACTTTGCGGGTTTCGCGGGCTCGGTCGACATACTTTCCATGCAGTCTATGAGGGTGTGCGCACAAAAGGTGGCAAGCAGTGAAAAGGTTCTGCATGCCAGTGGCAGTGGAGGCCAGGGGGACGTTTAGCCTTCAGTATAGACAGAAGAGAGCTGGCTAGGACAGCGGTCCACAGCGCTGATCTGCAAGAGTGTGGTGTCTTCAGGCCCACTGCGAATAGATTCTCCAAAGAGACTTGAGGAACCCGAAGGCAAATCATACACTGGAAGAGGACAAACACACAAGTCAACTCCTGCCTTGCCACTCCCCCAGGTACGCAGTGAGGTGACCGTGCTGAACCAGGCCCCACAGCAGGCACCTTAGTGGAAGACAAGGCCAACGTGCATGCAGGCAGATGGCCAAAATAAGTCTTGGCCCAAAATATGGGCTGAGTATAAGCAGAAATAAAGTGGTCTGGGAAAGGGTGAGAGTGGTCTCAAAAAGATGTGATATAAAGTTGAATCATAAAGAAGGATGGGATTTTAACAGATGGAGAAATTTTTTTAAAAAAGAACATTCCAGAAGGAGGAAATAGGGAACAAAGACAGAGGAGGGGCATGTGGGGCCAAGTGTGATGGCAAAGCTGCAGAGCATGTAGGGAGACGTGTGTGAAGGAGGTCTAGAAAGTCTGGTCTGGCCTAACTCACAGGGGCTTTGAATGTCATGCTGAGAAGAGTGGACTTTATTCTCTGGGCAACTGGAAACTAAGGTATTTGAGCAGGAACATCACTTATTTTATCCTTCATTTTTGGAAGGTACTGGTTATGGTGACATGGAAAGCAGAATAATGGTAAACACAAGGAGCTGACTTTGGGAGACTCGATGGCGCCTGGACTATAGTTGTGGAAGTGGGGCTGGAGAGAAGGTGAAAAGCAGAGATGTTTGAAGGGCAGATGCAACTGTACTTGATGTACTTGATGTAGTGATGTGCTGGGTCAAGTTTAGCCCAGCCAGTCACAGGGAACACTACTGGTCTCTCCTGCCACTCTGCACAAGTTTCTAAGTCAAACACCAACACACCTGTAATGCCTGAGTGAGTCGAGAAGGCTCTGTGGAAGACATCAAAGCCAGCCTGGCCCATGGACGTGGGGACCAGGTAGTCCTCGAAGGAAGGCACCACACTGCAGGAACTGCTGGGCGGCATGGTTCTCTGTGAGTCTGGGTAATGCGGCGGGCAGAATGTCTGCAGCTGCCCATAAAATCCTGAAATGCAAGCACAGCGCTGAGCTACTGTGAGGCACAACTTCCAGAGATTGTTCCAACTCTGTCAGACCCTCCTTCAGCCTAGCTTCATGTGACAAAATGCCTTAACTCTTAAGCTCACCTGTAAAACCTTCTGAGCAAGCATTTGGAATGCACCTTTTGGGCAGAAGCACTTTCACCTTCAGGGGCTTTCAAAGTTTATCGGCTTATGAAATTTTTATTTCTGCTCTAGCGCCTGAAGCAGAAGGGCATCTTACTTCCCCTAGACTCTCCAAAGAGTCCTGGAGCCGAAGGCCTGACCGTCAGAGGACATTCTGAAGCCTGAGCTTCAGCTATTCCTGGCTCTCCCACCAGATGTGGAGTTCATCTTCCTAACTTTGTTTATCCTATATTCTATTTTTCATATTTAGTAAAAATCTGAAGAATTTTTTTTAAAAAAGCAACAGAGATCTAATCATTCACCTGTCCTTCTAAAGATAAACTCAAACACATTTATAGCTTCCTCATTACTTTGAATAGGTGCATAGTATCCCACAGTTGGATTATTGCAATTTACACAACTATTGTTATTGTTGATCTTGCTAATAAATGAGAAAATGGAAAGTGAACAAATAGTAAAATGAAGAAATATGTGGAAAGATTTCTTAGTATTTTTAAATGGTCATCAATATCTTACTAATCATGTTTCACGTATCTCTTTCCATTTTTTTTCTCCCTTCATGGAGCTTTCTTTGGGATCTTATGTGGTCTTTTTTAAATAGTGTTCCACACCCTCCTTTCCCTTTTTCGTCTCTGCCTCCTGACAAACTTAGGCCAATGGATTACTTTCTCGGCGTACAGTATGCTTTTAAAAGTATAATAATGAAATCTTCCTTCATTTGATACTGTATTAAAGGGAGAGTTGCAGCTCTGCTGGAAACTCCATTGCACTGTCTGTTTCCGCACATGTCAAGTGTGAGCATCGCCGTCTAAGTCCCTGGGCTCTTGTGAAGATGAAGCAAATCATTAGATAAGGAAATCCATACATAACATTTTAAAGTGCTTTATAAACATCAGCTATTACTGCTATCACTACTCTGGTTTTGGTAGGAAAAAATGAGGGATTAGTAAAAGAAGTGCCCCCAGGGTCCTTTGCACAAATATTAAATGACAGAGAACACAGAAGTAAGCCATGAACTTTGGGACCAAGTACTGTGTGCCTTCCTCTACCAGAACAGCCTCTTCTTAGGACTAGAAGGCTTTACATTGGGTTAAAGAAAATTAAGCTCCTATCAACAGGCAGGGAGATGCTATCTGGGTTCTTTTTGGCTCTTTAAATACAACCAGGGTACACTGACATATCCAGGCTACCGTGCTCACAACCCACCTCATTTCTGCCTGGTACTCCAAAGTGTAACCACTCATGTCCCCTTGGCCGGGAAGCCAGTTCTCTGGTTGCTGGAAACATTACCGAAGAATATGAGCTAAACTGCCCATACAGACACAGGCTGGCCCTCTAGGAGCTTATGATAGATGCAGGTTTACACACAGGGCACACTCATAGTAGAAAATAAGTAATAATCTCCCTCATAAGCAGATGGTTGTATATTTATATAGAATCAAGAAACAAAGTTTGGGGGGAATATTAAGTGCACGTTAGCAGTATATACTAAGAAAACACTTAACGAGGTTCCATGTCAAGGCAGGGGAAGAAAAAAGGGGAACTTATTGGCTCTTCTCTTTTTGATACTCAAAGGCTTCTATATAGGCTTCTATATACTCTCTGTAGAGAGATGGGCCAAGGACCTGAACGTACCACTCAAATTTGACCAACCGATATAGACAGACTGTCAGTCCCCTAGCCATCAAAGAAATAAAAATCAAGGTGATGACAAAGTACTATATTCTACCTATCACACTGACAAGGATTTCTAAAAATCACTCTTGGCGCTAAGGTCAGAGTGGCGGAGAAGTCCTTCAGCAGAAGCGTTGCACACGTGGCAAAGGAGCATAAGCCTTTTGGCAAACAATTTGATGAGCTGTACGTAGAACCCTAAAACTGTTGATGCTCTTGAACATGAAAATTTTACTTCTGGGAATGTATCCTAAAAGTGTAGTCCAAAGAACGGAAGAAATTCTGGACAGACGGCATCACCGTGCTCGCTGTCATAACAGAAAACTGAAGAGTCAAAATGGTGACCATGAGAGACTGGTCAAGCAAACAGTGGTACAGGTACCTGATGGGAGTATTTGATAGCCATTAAAAGAATGATTATAAAGAATTTTTACAGTGTGGAAAGACTATTACAAGGTTCAGTTGGAAAAAAGCCAAGATACAAAGCTGAAATATGGAGACTAGTCTCGGTTATGTAGAAGCCTATGTACAGGACAGATTGCAGGGCAACATAGCTACAGCTGTCCTTTTTTGTTTATATTTTTCTGAAGAGCAAGTACTCTGGAGACAGATTTCCTGGGTTCAAATCCTAGCTCGACTACTTACTATTGTATAGTCCTGGTGAGTTACTTGACCTCTTGGTGTTTTAGTTTCCCAATTTGTAAAACGGAGTTAAACGTAATACCTGTACCTCACTGAATTATTATGAAAATTAAATGAATATTTACATGTTATATAATATAACCTGGTAATATAATTAATCATAATTAATATATGTTAATAATGTAATTTATATAATATATAGGTTTGCTAAATGAGGAAAACAGAAAAGTAAAATTATTTCACTATAATGTAGTTCTCAAAAATAAAAAAAACATTTATGAAGAGAAATAAAGTTTTCAAAAAGGCAGTAAGTCCCTCAGCAATAACCAAACATAAGAATGAACACAGTCGTGGGCCTGTGGCTCATGTACAGCTCCCAAGTGGAATCCTCTGGAACATTCTTGGCCCTCAAGGACCTGAGCCATATACCTCTTGCTGATACTGGTTCCCAGATCCTACAATAATTGACAAAGATCCTGATTTCTTCACTCACCAAGTGCAGGCTCAAAACAGCAATAAGTTTGAGTGGTTTGATGAACCTGGGACGTACAGCTTTGTGGCTTGCGAGGTCCCTTGAACCGATCATTACTTTGGATACCTGGTGGCCAACCACACGTAATCATGGCATACCCATCAGGAAGAAAACATTACCACGAACCATCATGGTTGGTTGATTAGAATGTAACATCTCCTCCCTCAGCAGAATAGCCAATATTTGCTATTTATCCCTATGTTTGCTGTGCTTTAACTTGTCACTCACAAATTCCCTGATAGCATTCCTCAGTGTTATGCTACTCTTCCAAGAAGAGGAGATATTTTTCACTAAACTCCCCAACTCCCCAGAGAGGAACATTAATCATTCAGGTGTGTCAGGGACAGTGATAGAGACTTTCATCTGCCTTTTGTGAAAACCAATTCATTCTTTCCTATCTTCTCTCATGCTTCTACGAGAGAGCAGAAATGTCATATGGCTTCAATCTACATTTGAGTGTTGTGATGTGTAAGAGTATACAAGGTTTGAGATGCAGTGAAATCCACCCAATGTTAAGTATTAAACCCAACATTCTGGGCTCCATTTCCCAGCTTCCCCTGTCCATCTGGAGCTGCCTAAGAGGGCAGAGTGGACTGTAATTCCTGCCTGTGGGTGTCTTGGCTGACACGAGCAATAGTCGAAACCAGAACGGCCCCGCAAGCATGTTTTATCACTCTCACAGCCAACTCGGGGAAAGAAAATCCTCTTTATTAAATCCCTCCCTTCAAGAAGCCAGTTACTAGAGACGCCAAGTGCACTGGCGTGGATGACTGTGGTCACTGAAATCAAAGAGCTTTACATATCCTCCTCCCAGTGCTATTTCCATAAAACTAATGAAATTTTAAAAAATTCTATTAGGGTCTTGCCACACACACAAACTGAGAAAAAGCTTAACTCACTTTTTTTTTTTTGATGAATGGCTCCTGTATTCCAGCTGTTGGATTTCACATAGTAAATTTGGAAGAAACACTACCTCTCGGACCCAAAGCAAAATGAGGCAAGATGTTAACACGTTTGGTGAGCATAAAACATAAGAGTGATGGCAAGGTCAGCCAATCTGCCAGTCAGTCAGTGAGTGGTAGTTGTCAAGTCTGGTCAAGGTACCTCTGGAGAGACCAGAGCAACAGGAGACAAGACCTTGTCCTTGAGGAGTGGTAGTGCAGTTGGAGTGAGAACACACACACACAGTTATAACAGTGTAAGGATGCGCACGCGAATTTACGTTGGCAGTAAATGTTGGTTGTCCCATCTAGTTATAAAATCACTCTTCCCCCCATTTTATAAGTTATTTTGCCTCCAAGAATGGAGGGGATGGGTGCAGTGGGAGTAAGGAGGAATTTGCAGACAAACTGATTCTACCCAAGCTGCAGCTCCGAAAGGTCAGGGAGAATCATCCCTCCTCTTGTAAATTTTGGGAGTTTTTTTTTCCTTCTAAAAACTACTCGTTTTTATAACTATAAAAATATTTGGAATTAAAAATACTAATTAGAAAATGGAGAATAGTATAAACAAAGAAAAATTATTTTTATTTCTACAATTCAGATATACTCAGATATATACACATAAAACTGGAATTTTATACATAATGTTTTGTATCCTGATTTCTCCCCTAATACTGCCTATGAGCTTCACATATTAAATTCATTCTTCAAAGCCCCTCCTCTTTACTTTGTCACATGGGGTCCCTAATGTTTCTATGATGGTAGGTTAGATCAGGAGTTCATGGTCATTCCTTCTGCTAATGATAATAAAGCAGCCCCATGAATCTGGGCGTAGATTTCCTTCAAAAGGTAGGAGGGGAGTGGAGCAAGTCAGAGGAGAAAAGAACTGTGTGACTAACTATGACAAGAGAAGGGTCTTGTCTAGGGCAGCATCGTCCAATAGAACTTTCTGTGGTGGCGGAAATGATCGCTATCTCGCTGTCCAATGCAGTAGCTGCATGTGGTTACGGAGCACTGGAGATGTGGTTACTGTGATTGAGGATTTGACTTTTAAATTTTATTTAATTTTAATTAATTCATATTTAAGTGGTCACATGTGATTCCTGGCTACTGTACTGGACAGCACAGATCTAGGGCAATCTGCATTCCCAGGTTTAGAAGACTTTTGTTTCCAGAATGTTTCTGATTAAATTACTGAAGGAAAAACACATGACCCACCAAGAATTCAAATAAAAGCCGGATAATGATTCTTAGACTCCTGGACTTCAAGATAGTAAGTATATTAGACTCTTTATTATATATATCTTTTACTTACAAATTTACCAACCCAGTCTGTATGGAAGGAACTGCAGTAAAAATGTGTCTGTAAGCCCTAGCCAGTGTGGCTCAGCTGGCTAGAGTGTTGTCTGGTAGATGGAAAGGTCGCGGGTTTGATTCTCCTGTCTAGGTTGTGGGTTTGATCCCCAGTCGGGACGTGTGCGAGGGGAAACCAACCGATGTTTCTCACATAGATGTTTCTCTTCCTCTCTTTCTCCCTCCCATCCCCTCTCTCTAAAAATCAATAAGCATGTCCTCGGGTGAAAATTTTTAAAAAAATGTATCAATAAGTAGACAACGGCCACCCAACTTACAACCCCGAGGAGGGCTGACGAGCATTGTTTAAGCTCAACGTCCAGGGCATTGCGGCTCTCTTAGAGAAACCACTGGTGCTTCTGGAAGTGGAAGAGCAAAAGGAAATGTGTCACCCACTGTGAGTGGGTCACCATGCCCACTGCTACGATCACTGGAGGAGCCACGATGGTGGAGCAACTTTCAACTGAGGCTCTACCTAACTCTTCACTCACATGGGTTTACCTTGTCAAGGTGCTGTGTCAGGAGCTGTGCACTCAGTGGGTTTGTTTATGTAGTAGGTGGCTTTGCAAAATACAATTCTTGTTCTCCTTTTGGGTGAGGCTGGGCACCACCACCACAATCTGGGTACCAGGAAAAGCGCAGGATGGACAACATCCAGAATTGAGGCTGATTCGTCCCTGAGGTAGGCATGGCCCAGACCATGATATGACCACGATATGCCCACGTACAGATGTGGACTGCCCATGTGTGCAGACAGCCTGTGTGTGGACCATCAGGAAGGCTGCCCCCAACTACTTCCCCAGCCAGACTGTAGCCTGACCAGGTCTGGCAAGATCCTTTGTGAGGGTCCTTGGAAACAATGCTAAGAACATTCACTTCCCAAGACCCCTTATGTCTTCGGATGGGAAAACTCTTCAATTCCTGTGTGATCATTGCAGGGGGCCGGCCAAGCACTGTAATTTTTACTACAGCCCAAATCTCAGGAGTCACCTGCTCTCTTGACCTTTCAGAAGAAACACTGACTAAGGTGTATGCTTGACTTTGCCAGTGTAGTTTTGTAAAATGGGGGTAATCACAGTACCTACTTCATGAGGTAACTGCAAAGATTAAAGACAATTAGAAGAGATGGTCCATGAAAAGTATGAGCGCGAGCCTGGCCCAGAAGTAGCACTCCACAAATGTCACTCTTCGCTGTTCTCTTTCTACTCTTCCAGTAACACAAGCGTCCCAGCTCTGATGCCTTCACTCACTCATCAACAGTTTACTAAGCACTTACTCAAGTGCTGGAGACACGATGATGAATGAAACACGCTCCGCGCCTTCTTGGTGTTTATGTTTCAGTGAAAAAGAAAGATAAGCAAATACACGAGAAACCAAGTGACATAATCTCATACTACAGATGACAATAAAAAGAAAGTGTTCTTTAAGGGATACGCAGAGGCGCAGCTTTTTCTCCAGACTACATCTGAGGTGGGAAGAGAAAAACGCAACAAGTGAGAGAGAAGTGTGCATGCTCTGAAAATGTTGCAAGGAGAGTGCTGGCGGCGGTTCCTTCTGCCTGGCCCTGTCTGGTAAGAGCAGGCACGGGCAGGGGCCTTCTCACAGCTCTGCTCAGCACCAGCCCTGGCGGAGTGCTGCTGATCCGTTTGTGCCTGGGGAGCACACACCAGTGGCAGAGGCACAGCTGGCAGTGCCTCAGCTTCTTGGTGGTGCAGCTGTTTGCTAGCCAAATGGAAGGAAGGATGTCCATTTATGAGCTTTCTGACTCTATTTTTCAGTAGAGACTATGATTATGTGGGTCGCTTTAGGAAGTGTCGAGTTTTGCTCCTCAGCCCTATGACTGCTACACGGGCAGGGGCACAGGTAAGCCCAAGAGATGAACAGGAGGGCTCAAATCAGAGCTCGGGGATAGGGATGTATAAGAAGACACATCACCCTACCCCTCTTGGATCACTAATTTCTTCTTTCCCAGCAGTGTCTGGCTCTTTGTGGATTCCCCTCTACTCTCTGGGGGCCCTTGAGCCACCCTCTTTGAATAACTTTTGTAATCAATCCATGACACAAGCCCACGACATGAAAGAGGAAAACAGAAGTGAATGTGTTGGGAAAGCTCCTAAAAGCCCTAAGATTAGGATCTTTAAGGTTACTCTTTGCAGCCTGATTTTACGCATTAAAATCTCACCCAGAGAAAGGCCCAGGGAATCACATGCTTCTTACTCGCCTGGTACCTTAGTATTAGAAAAGTCTTAAGATTCCTTCTTAGGTAGCCATCTGACATTCCTGCCTTGTCCAAAGGTGACTAAAAGAAATGTTCTCACTCTATAGACAAAGAGATGGAAGCAGAGGAACTTTTGACCCCCTTGCCATTATAACCAATGCTTTGTTGATATGACACCATGCAAATAAGAGAAAAGTGGAAAATCCATGCAACCATCTTTAGTGCTTCCAAACAATCAGATACTTGAAGTGATTCATGGGTCCAGCCTTCCTTTTGAAACAAATGGGCAGCAGGACTGGAACAGCCATCATGTGACCTCCTGCCGAGTCCAGGGCTTTCTCATTGGCGGTCCCCTCGCTCTGGTACTCTCACAGAACATTCTGGGTGGCATTATATCAACCACTCAGAGAATTCTGTCAGAAGGAAAAAAATAACTACTACTTATTTACTCTGAGAAGGGATTGTGTTTGATACAGAAAATCACCCTTACAACAACTTTTCAGTTAATTAGTATTGTTTCCAATTTATAGACAAATAAACTGAGCGCTTACAATAATTTACCCAGATCCTCGTAGCTACCATATTTCAGAACACAGTTCCCACAGACTCAGGGCTTACGCTCACAGGACAAAGTCAAAATAAACAGCACCTTGCCGTTTCGGCTAAGGCCCCTCACTGCCAGGTCACAGGCAAAGGCATCTAAGCTGGAGCTACATTCCATAAAGTACAAACATTTTCATTAGGGAAAAAAAAATACTGAATTAATTAATAAAACTGATGAAATCACCTAATCACTGAAAAATTCTAAAAACCCTCAAGAGTAGACACAGACATTTTGGAAATTTGTTTTGGCCAACTTTCTGATTACGTTACTCTTTTATTTCTACCCGTAGCATCAACAGCTTGGATCTGGGTTTGAATCCTGGGTGACCCATTAACCAACTGTGTGTCACTGAATAAATTATTTTCCTTCTTGAGCCTCATTTTCTTTTGAAAGACCTATTTTATATGGTGTGAAAACACTACATATTAGAATGTTTATAAAGCATAGTGCATTCCCTGGCATGTAGTAGGCCCTCAGTTAAGTTGTGGCAATTATCACTACCATGAAAAGCTTGAAAGTATCTATAGATTCTGTACAGCGCACAAACTATTCTTAAGCAATTTTTCTCTCATAGCCCACCACGCTTGAGTATAAAATGATACTAGCTTAAAAGTGCAATCACCAACATTTGACTGTCATTGTTTTATCTTGGCTCCTGGTCTTGGCCATCAGCATCACCCAGGTCTTATCTAGCTAGAACCCTACTCAGCAGGTGGAGAAACCAACTCTTCATTTTAATAGAGACTATAAATGGGGAAGCTGTAGGAACAGCTCACAGACTGTGTTAAGAAGACAGATTTTTCTTCAGGCTGAGAACTGAACCAGCTTGCAAAGCATTCGAGCTATTTACAACTGACATTTAAGCAACTACTGTACTGAGAAAGAGGAAAATAATGGAAATAATAACCCTTTGAAATTCCATTTGGGCACGTTCCTGTGGACAGCACCCTATGCCAATGGTTCAAATGCTGACCACTGGAGCCAGTGCCAGTATGAGGGCTCCTACTTAGAAAAGTCCACTTGGCTCCAAGATGCGGGGCCATTTTCATCTATAGCTTCTGCTGCCAGCTCACAGGCCAAAGCGAGCTGCACTCTAAACACCCTGGGTGCTTTCCTCCTCTTGTGCCCCTCCCAGCACTTCTCTGGTCTGCAGCAAGCTGCCAACAGCATTTATCACTGTCAGCCACATTCTCGGCATTGTGTCCTCATTTCCAGGGGGTGGGGTAAGGAAAGAGGGAGAGGGTCTGCTGCTGATGTCGGCAAAGGTTCAAGTAAGGAGATGGGAGTAGGCAGAGTGTGTTGCTGAAATGGAGCATAAGGAAAAGGGAAAAAGCAGAGTGAGAAGAAAGGCATGTGTAAAATTCTCTTGGTTAAAAGATGTAATTGATTTTCATTTAAATATCCCCAACCCACTGAAAACCCTAATGCGTGGTGGCCTATGGCTTCCAAATTCTCAAAATGATAAGCTGCCAAAGTAAACTAATTGCAATGTGTCTCAGTAATTGCCATGTGTGGGTACATACAGTTATAGTAAAATGGTTCAGTGAATCCTGACAGTGATAATGCACATTTGGAAATTACATAAAATAGAGTCTCTCAAAACCAGAAGCCCCAAGGAGCCTGAGATGGATTTGAAAGCCAGCTTTGCCCCTTCCTGGCTGTGTGGCCCTGGGGAGACCATAGCCTCTCTGAGTTCATGAATCCCTATTTGTAAGAGGGAGATAATAACATAATCCTTGCAGCAGGAAGGAGCAGCAGCACAGGAAATAGATGGAAGGGGATTTAGTGCCCAGTGGCTCATGAGTTGTCACCCACACACCGTCACCTGCCCACTGCACCCCATGACTCATAAATCCTAGGAACCTGCAATGCCGGGGATGGAAGGTGGAGGGTTTGGACATTCTGTTTCTGGTGCCTACGTGGAGTGAGCACTGTGCTCACTAGTCAAGGGTGATAAGAATTAGTTGGGAGTTTCTCTGTGAGCAGGAGCCACTCTGTTGCTACAGATATCAAATAAAACAATAAATGTGAAAACATTTTCAAAACAGTAAAACTTACTGAAAATTATAGTTCCTACTGTCTCATTATAAGCCTGGTGTTACTTACCATCCGACCTTCCCTGAGTACAAAGGTAAATCTGCCCATGATTGTGCTGAGCTCTGCTCTATAAAGCTCAAGAGAAAAAAGAAAAAACAAAAAAGCTCACAAGCAATCCTCTGACTCAAGGCTACTTGGGCCTAAAGCAGAACGAGGGAAGCGTGGCAAAGAACGGAGATTTAATTCCATCTGCCCTTGTCCTTCTAAGCAAACTTTGCTGTAAGAAAGGTTTGGTAGAGGAGAGGATTCCAGACAGAGCTTTAAGGGATGTTAAAAAGAAGCGCTGCAGCTGCCCCTGAGGTCTGTGAGAGCCATCTGGTTCTCTACAGCTCTGAGGTTGTTCTGCGTGTACAGGACTTCTCCAGGACCTAAAGGGAGAAAGAAGCTGAAAAGTATTTACTGCCTCGGTCATGGGCCAATAGCTTGCTTTGGGCCATCCCTGATTGGGTAACCATGGTGAGGGAGCCTAGAGTCCTCCATGTAGGTTCTAGGCCAGTGATTCTTCCAGCGGATGCCACAGCATCAGCTCCTCCTTGGCTCTGCGGCAGACTCCGTGAGTCAGAATCTCTGGGTAAAGGGTCTGGAAATGTTCATGTTCAACAGGCATTTCTTATATGAAAGATTGAAAGGCTCTAAGAACATCTTTAGATGATTTCAATCATCTGAAAGTTTTCTAAATAAAATCCTGATAGAAAAAAACAGAACAGCTTTAATTTCATTTGACGTAGGGGAGGAGAGCTCTTCTGATGGGCATCTACCCCCCTTGGCTGGTCCCCAGCCCTTTCTGCTGACCATGGGGGCTCTTAGGGAAAAAGCTTTGATGACTGTAATAAAGTGATCTTGGATTACAGTCTCAGCAGATAAGGATCAAGATGACTTCCCTTCCCACCAGTAAGTTCTTGGTCAAGGTGAAATCATAGGGACTCATTTGAGTGACTCAGAAGTAATGGTCTTATTTTGACCCCACATTGATCCTGTGCCCTAGACTTCTGTTATCTAGCTGTAGCCGAACTACCACGTTATATCCACTCCACTAGCTAGGTGACTTCTCGCTCCTCCGAATCCGAGTCTACAATTATACAATTTTCCAGCACTCTAATCTCTCAAGCAGTGGGCCCCAACAGCTTGATTACTTCTCCCACTGAACCTCTGCCTCACAGCTAAGTCCCTGTTCCATAACTGCCACACCTCCCTAAAATCCACTATCCAGAATGTCACACTGAGATGCACCTGGGCTTGAAGTAAGAGTACAGAAATCTATGTAAGTGGGTTTGACATACCAGCCGGGACACAGCACTGGTGAAACCTGAAGAATGTCACTGGGTCCCAGGGCCCCTGGTACCTCCTTCCATTTGACTTCTAGGACACTGAACTTGTATCTTGTTAGGCCTTGTGGACACTGACTACTAATCTGGACAACCCAGTTTCTGATCTCTGTCTCTGCTCCAGCCCTCCAGCTAGACAGATTTCCTCCTACTGCCACCTGGAGGCCATGCTCTGGTAGGTGGGTCTAGATTCCAGGGTCCTTCCTTTCTTGCTTAATTTCATTTCACACCAAACTCTTGATTTTTACATTTGCAGTATGCATCTCAAAATGTGCTATGGTGCTACAGGAAATAACCAGATCAAACGATTCCCTGCTTACATGTAGACCAAGAGGAATATTCTCTCACTGTTGAGTTTAAACACTGTGCATGCCAAGAATCATCCCTTAGATATAAGCTCAGGTTTTTGTCTGTTTTCTCTAGTGGTGTAAAATTAGCATCCAAAACAAGACCTGGCACACAATAGGAGCTGAATATTTGAGAAGGAAAAAACGAATGAGTGAATGACACCTAGGGAGAGAGGCTTTGGTGAAAATACTGATGGTGAGAGGGCCACAAATGAGCTCAAAGATTCTGACCTGTGACCCTTACACACAACAGTCCATCAGAGTTTCAGAAAAATAAAGTGACTTCCCTTTCCATCACTGATTCTTTTTAATCCTCACTGGAGGATATGTTTATTGATTTTAGAGAGAGAGGAAGGGGGAGAGAGAGACTCAGAGAGAAAGGGAGAGAAAAAGAAAGGAGGGGGGAGAGAGAGAGAGAGAGAGAGAGAGAAAAACATCAATCGGTTCTCTCCTACAGGCGCCCTCACTGGAGATCAAACCCACAACCTAGGTATATGCCCTGACCCGGGATCGAACCCCACAGCCTTTTGGTGTATGCGACGACATTCCAACTGAGCCACCTGGCCAGAGCTCACTGACTTGGGTTTTTTTTGTTTGCTTGTTTAATAGAGGAAGAAACAAATATGGTAAAAATGTGACTAGGCCTGTCCAGTTGACCTGGAGGGTTTTGTTGCTCCAAGCCACCCTTTTCTGCTGGGTGCCAGAGAAGCCACTGAACCTGAAGAGGAAAAAGAGTGGGTGGGAATATTAAGCTACTTATCTCATCCACAGGACACCTTGTGTTCTTTTAGGAAACCATCCCAAGGTCAGAGAACTTAATAAACTACCTGAGTTTCATCTCTAAATAGGGGCAGAAATACATTTCCTACTTTCTTCTCAAAGTTATAATGAGGATTCAGGTATTTATCTAACAAATATTGTACTATAGAGTTTTTTATAGTTATAGTTACCAAGAACTGATAAAAACTTTTTATCTAAGAACAATTTATAAAACATGTATCGTAATATAAATGTAGGTACTGACCTCAAAGGTATTGATAAAAATACTGCATCAGCCTAGATCCACGTTGCAAAAGACCTTGGGTAAATACCTGGCTAATTCAGATGCCCTAGATCACTCTGACACATGGTAAGGAAATTTAAGGACTCGAAGTGAAGGCTTTACTTTGGGATGTGATCTGAGATTGCGTTTGGTGGAGAAATGAGGGAGTGGAGAGGCTGTTACACTTAAATGATCTAGAAAAATGCCTGAATGTTTTTATTTCAATAGATTCACATCTTATAAGGTCTAGTTCTCAAAGACCTTGCAAAAGAATGAAATGGAAAGTTTCGTCAGAACAATGTGATTAGAGAGGGAGAAACTCCTGAAATCAGAAAGAACACTCACAATTGTAGGTAAACCAACTAGAAATTCTAAGAGAGCTGGGATTGTTTAGCAAAATAGTCTGAGTGCAGGTGATCTGCATGGGCACAGATCAAGCCAGGTCTAGTGTTTTATTGCTTTGTTTTGTTAACACAAGTGGCCTTGTTACCAGTAACTCAGATTTTCCTGATGTGTGGGGTTTCCCTCCTTTATTTTAAGGAAACTTCACCCACAGCTATTCACATTTTTTCTTCTAAACCATCAATTGCTTATCATATTAATGAGGAAAATTCCAACTAAAAATACAAGAATTACAAGACACAGATCGCCACTAATGTGTTCATCTTTGAAGGGTTCAATTGAGCAGTCCCTAAAATAAAGTCATGAGAAAATATTTAACTTGATTTTAAGAGCTACATTCACTAGAGGATACACTTCATGACTTTCAGATATAAGACAGAATATTTGCTTCTAGAAGAAATGCCTTTATTTCCCAAGAGAATGAAAAACACACTAAATCTGTAATAATAGTCAGAAACACTTTTCTATAGGTGTTCTTAAGTTAACCGACAGAGCAGTCCCAATAGTCAATGAAGTAGAAATTTTCTGGATATTTTCCTTCTCTTCAATAAGTTTTTGACTTCCAGTGAAGAAAACAGAATGTCATGTTGCACATGACGCGACTTGATTGGCAGGGTGAAAGAACAGGCAAACTACTTGATAAATAATATAAATGCCCAAGTAGTAGTTCCTGTTACTTAATCCCTGTTATAATTAAATTACCTTTAGTGCTCAATAAAAATATGAGAAGACGCCAAATCACATTATTAACCAAAGGAAAAATCAAACCAACTTAGCTCCACAAATTGTCAGGAATTAAAACAACTGGCGATGTGTAGTGAGGGGGAGATGCTCTAATGCACTGTTGGTGGGCGTCTGAACTAGAACTGCCTTTGAGAGGGAATACATGCCAGTGTTTATCCAACTTAAAAATGTGCACACCTATTAATTGAGTGGTATCTCTTTCAGAAACATTCCCTAGAGAAAGTGTGCAAAGATATGTATGTGTGTGAGAGAATGTTTGGGTAAAAACATACATATACACACACACACACACACATACACAAGGACATTTAACATAGCATCCTTAGTAAAAGCAAAAATTAAAAATATATGAAAATTATTAAAGAGATGATGGCATATTCCTGTATTATAGTTTTTTTTCAGAAGGAGTTGATTGGTATATATTCACCTATGAAGTAAAAGCAAGTACTGTATCTTGTTAAGTTAAAAAAATGGTTAGTCATAAACTACAGAATGTGAGGCCATTTGTGTAACAGGGCATGTAGGTATGTACATGTATACACGCAAGTATATGTAAGTACACACACATAGATGTCATTTCTGTAAGCATTTGAAGAGGTCTAAAGATACTCATCATCTTAACAGCCATTACCTTTGGGCAGTGAAATTGAGGTGAGCGTAAGGCTGGGAGGTGACTTAAACCCTTTATATTTAAGTACCCTAAGTACTTAAAAAAATGAACAGGTAAAAGTTTTCTTTTTAATTTAAAAAGTCTAAAAATTTTTAAACTGTACTTAAGGACAGCGCTACGAGCCCGGTAACCCTGGTGTGTTAATTTAGTAGTCAGACTTCCAGTGCACCCAGAACGCGTGTGCCTAAGTAACCATGGCACCCAAGAGGACAAACACACACTCGCATGCCCTGCGGGAATCCTGCTGGGGGCGATCAGAGAGTGGGCACTCCCTCCCCTGGAGTGGCAGCAGCAGCACAGCCGCTGGGCCAGAGCACGGACTCTGTTGTCAGGTGGTCCTGGGTGTAGATTCCAGCTCCACCATTTCACAATGAAGAAACTGTGGGCAAGTTACTCAATGTTTCAGTGATTCAGATTCCTCTGTAAAATGGGAGTAAATAATGCCTTCTTTATAGTGGTGTTACGAGGATTAATGAGAAATCCCATGGTAAGCATTCATTACACTGGCTGACAGAAAAAAAAGACACAAATTTTCAGCAATCTGTATGCCAAGACACAAGATCAAGTGATTGGTGGGAAATCACACGTCATAGTATTCGTATTGCTAGCAAATTAATGGTTCCACACTTAACCTCAAAAATAATTCCCAAGTAACTAAAAACTTCCACAGTTTGGTATCCACAGGCAAAATCATGAAGGGGAGTGAGTGTGGGCTTCAGGGTCAGCCTGTGCTTATAAAAGCAGCTCTGACACTCACTAGGCATCTGACTTCAGGCAGGGCATATTATCTCTCAGTCTTACCTGGGAGGCTGGGGTTTACAAATGTTTTTATAAGGAATAAACAGTGTAAGTGGATGTATGCAGAACATACAGCATCTGGTACACAGTGGAAAAACAACAACAGTGATCATAGCTCTAGTGAACTGAGTGCCTACTATGGGTGAGGCATTTTTTTCTCATTCCTATCCCGACTCTGAAAGGGAAGCACCGCCAGGCCTCTGTTAGGTTCAGGAAACACAGGGTCGGCACACTGGGCCACTTGCTCCCAGGATTCCAGGCATATCTGCCTGGCTCAAGGCTTTTCCTTCACTCTTCTCCACAGCTCACTGTTTCTCTTCCTGTACCACCTCGGGCGAGTCACGGTTTCCTCTTCTGAGATAACATGACCAATTTGAGAGAATGTCAGGTAGTGGCTGCGAAAGCTCTGAAAACTTAGAAGTGCTTTTGGAAACAAGAAAATGCCTCAAAATACCTCTTCCACAGAGCTGCCACTCTTCGGACTTTGACTACTAGGCATTCAGTACCAGGTGTGTTTCAGGTACCCTCCTTTAAAATGCAAATGCTCTTGAGAAGGGGTACTATGGAATCATCAGGTGGTCCTGTTTCTTGTAGAGAGAAGGCTCAGGGAGTTCATAAGAACTGGGTATCCGACAAGAAGGGCATGGAAATAGGAGGAAGTGCCCAGAAAAAGGGGGCCCTGACAATATGACTCTAAGTCACAACTTTGCCAAGGGCTGGACCCACTGGTCAGTCTAAGAAGCCATAAGCAAAAGTCGCTCTCTTTCTCACCCCCTTCTTTCCATTCATTCATGTTTATTCAGGAAACATTTATCAAGCACTTACTATGTGCAAAGCACTATGGGATGAGCCAGTCCCTGTGGAAACTTATAATTTAGTTATGGTTAGTTGAGTCAGTCATCTTAATGTCCTTACTGGTACGTGAGTGTAGTCTCTGAATGTGTGTGCTTGTGTGTGTGCAGATGCCGAACTACATATGTTTGTACCTGCAGTTCAGTCGTTTCCATAATCAATCACTGAAACAGCTTTTCTGATGGTGACGACCGTCATACACTCCTCCCACAAAACCCAACTTGCTGGAATACTGACTGCAACCCACACACACACCTAAATTTAACTTTTGTTAAATCCATCAAGCCCTAGTTATGTAAAACTGTTCTCAGGGTAATTTTGTAGTAATTAAGTATATAAGAGTAATTAAGAATTTCTTTGGGTTTAATCATCAATCCTTAATACTATATAAGCATTAATAACATCGTGGCTGATACCCAAAATTATTCCTGATTACGGCTGCTGATGATAACATCAGCTGATAACATCAGAATAACATGAGGCACACTCATTGGCTCACTCCTTTTATGAACATGTCACAACTTTCTCAGTGAAGACTATTACCCTGTTGACTTACAATCAACCTCATTTGCCTTCCTGAGTTTCAAGGGGAAGTTATGACACATGCTTAAGTTGTAAGCAATACAATTTATAGACTTACTACTTTATTATTTCACAACCTCACATATGCAGATGTGACTAAATTTCCTGTGAGGGGAGAGTATGTTTATTGTTTCTACAATTTGTCTTTAAAAAATAACCTTTTCAACATTTAACGCTACAAACTCCCAGAAATGAGATCAGTTGTGGCTATGACCCATAGAACTCTTTCTGGAAAGTACCATTGCACAATCACTGTAAGTAAACAGCCAACAACACAGAAGTTAAACTTGTACCTACCACCTCCTCCCATTTAAGTATTAAAGTTCTGAGATTTCTTCAGCTTGAAGATGGCTTGGCTGTTTAGTAGGACAAACCACTTACAACATGTTTTGTTCTTAGAGGTCTGTTGGTGGCTAGAAACCTTTTGTTTCCAGATGTAGTCAATTTGAACTTGGCTGACAAGCTCACCGCTCCATACAGAGGTGGGAAAATGCCACCATTGTCTGGGAGCTAACTGGCCTGCTTCTTTGGGGCCTGCAGGCAGGGCATGCTTTAAATCATGGGAAAGACAGCTTGTGAACCACAGGAGCCAGGAACAACAGAGAAAGCCCCCACTTCCCACTGCTGCTGCCTTGATATCAAATGGCCCAGGCTGGGTAGGCAGCTTCATGGTGTTTTTCCTAATGAAATCTAGTGATTGGACCATGGATGATGGAAAGCTTTGTGTTGGCAGCTGGCAAGTCCGAAGGGGTGAAAATAAGAGCAAGCAGTGGAAAGGACAAAAAACTAAAAGAATGGGGTTGAGGGACATAAAATGGAGCAGAACCTTCAGAACGAAGACTCCGGGCTCTACCACTGACTTCCAAGAGGCAATCAGTGTGAATGAAGGTGTGAGACAGTTCCATTTTACAGATTGAAAAACCATCCCAGAGAACATTTGGCAGACCCTGCAGTGCACCTATGTGATAAATGCATTAACAGAACCTTAATTTTGTTAAGTATGGCAATGCACTAAAATACCTGTCTTCCCAGATTCCCTCGCAGATGAGGGTAGCCATGTGACTGAGCGCAGAGTACACCTGTCCTTCACTCTTCCCCCTTCCCTCTGCCTGAACTGGGACAGGACATGAAGACTATCAGCATCCCTACCACGAACAGGAAGACGGAAGCTACTGTTAAAGATGGCCAAGCAGAAAGCTGGGAGGAGGCCGCACACCGCCGGCTCTGTGGGCTGCTCGGCCTCCCTGCACTGTTTACTGTTCGATGCCTTGTTACGTGACAGGAGAAAAGCCATACGCCGGGCATGCCGCTATAACATGAAAAACAAACCCTGGAAAGTCTCGGGCTCTGTACAAATGCACGAGCAGGGTACAAATAACAGGCTCTTTAGAAAACCAGGACTGGGTCAGACCACTCAAAACCTATGAAATCTTCTAACTACTGCAGTGACAAAACAACCAAGAGGGAACTTGGGTAGCCCGCTCCATGTGGCTAGAAGCTCCTTGGTGGTTACTAAACGTGCTCATAAATGTCAATTGGAAATTCTGGCTTGCAGTAACTGAGACAACAGGTGAGAGACCGGCACATAGGAAGGATTGTGATCTGCCACTGGCAGAGGGCCCTGCAAGGCCAGGTGTGCAGCTCTCTGGGGAGGGAGTCCCTGGGGTCATGCTCTTCAAATGTTATTAAAAGAGAGCCGAAAGGGTTCCTGCCCGTGCAGCTAGGCTGAGGGCTTTTACACTTTTTTCTTCTTCTCTAGCTATCACAGCTTGTCTTGCCTAGGAAAGACTGTGTGAGAACAAATACAATTCCACTTTTTATTACATCATACGCCTATTTACCAGCTGCATCTGAGTGAGCTGAACTGCTGTATGGGTGTTCTATACATGCAGTCCAATAAAACTCAACAGTCAGTGTGTACTGTTCCTACCTCTCCCATTCTATTCCCTACACACTGCCCACGCTGACTTTCCTAAAACACCAGGCTGGCTTCTTCGCTCAGCAGCATTACACTGAGCATGGCCCCAAATCGCTCCATGAGCTGGCCTGGCTGTTTCCCTAGCCTCCTCTCCCTCTGCTCCACAGGTTAACCTGTGCATTCTAGCCACACTGCCCCGGCTCTTCTCTCTAGGCCAGCACAATGCTGTCATTTGTGTTCTTGCTTGTGCATTTTGCTTCCCCCGCCTGGAAACCCTCTCCCCACCTGGCCTACCCAATTGACTATATCTTCAGAACCCTATTCTTCAAGAGTCACCTCTAGGAGTCCTTCTCTGATATCTTCCCCAAATAAATCAGTGCCTTTGATACCTTCTGTTACTGCATGTTTCACAGAGCATTGATTAAATGACATTCATGTTTGCCTGGCACATGGTGGATGACCAATACACACTTGCTGAATTGGACTTGGCCTCTCCTTGATGAGTCCAGAAAAGGAAAGTTGTGAAAGTGCTGTTCTAGGAATTCCCATGGCATTCTCACAGCCTGGAGTGAATAGGCCATTTAAAAAGAAATTATCCATTAGCACCATAACAATATGTACAAATATCAACTCTCAGGCAACTAATCCAGGCAAAATTCTGAAGCTTGCCTGGGCAAGAGAAAAGTCCTGAAGAGAAAGAAAAGGCCAAAGAACAAGCTTACATGATCGGAAAGAGTTGTTCTTGTGTTTACACCTAAAATAAAAGACTAAAATGCACCAAGAAGTTGCCTTGGAGATACCACCCAAACAGAGACCCATAGATGCTATCAACATTCAAACACTAAAAGAAATGACACCTTATCCACCTTACTAATGAAAGCAATGTGAATGGATAACGTGAATGCAGAATCAACAAAAATGTGCTCTGGTCCTGGGTCATTCACTAGGTGAGGGAACTTGAAAAAGCCATGCTATTAATCTTTTCAAAGTGTGCGTTTTATAAAACACCTTTGACTAAAAATATACACTGAACACACAAAATCTAAGTTCTGTATCAATTAGTCTAGCATGAAGAAAACTCAGTACATCTCATTTTCTTTATCAGTAAGAACAAAGCCCCTCTGAGTTCTAACCTTTCCAGGCTCTATGTAATGCAACAGCATCTACATACAGGTATATGTCCCCATGAAAACATATAATAAGTTCGTATGTATTTTGTTTCTTTGACTTACTTAGAAAGACATAGATTAAGAATGTGCCTTGGAAATATGGACTTCTCACTAAAGATGCCCGTGTATTTGGCCAGGGCAGCAATGCCTAGACATTTTACGTTTTTCTATGTAACAGTTCCCATCTCTAAAAATGCAGAGATGACGTTTTTCTCTGACCTGCACCTACTGCAGGGAGTACACAGAGGATGGGGTGATTAAAGCCATGAACTTCTTGAAAGAGAGAACAGACACTCACTGTAGCTGTCATGTTAGCAAACCCGACACTGCCTGGGGTGGTAAAAATCTAGTTTTATTAGGGGATGAAGTTCCTCGTTACTAAGAGGCTGTATAATGCTATCCAGCACACTCTAACCCAACCAAAGCTGAATGGCATGGCCAATATATGCGACTCATTTAGAGGTCTCTCTGCTCCTCTCGTTCCTAGGACTGATTCACCCACTTGAGAAATAGTCGATCAATTTGGTCTTTATCCTAAGAGTAGTAGATGAGAAATGCTTATGCCTAGAGATTTCCACAAAAAAAAATTTCAGAAAAATACTTGAAGGAAGAAGTAAGGCTGCATCTGAATCCCTCCCCTTAATTGCCAGCCACGGCCCAGCAGCTAATGCACAGGCACTCCCTTTGTAAACTCAGCCATTTGTCCATCTTCTGGGAGGACATCATGATTTCCAGATATGCATTAACTGCAGTCCGATCTCTTCTAGAAAGGCTTGCTATATGTATTTCTTTTTAAGTTTTCTGTGAATAGTTCCTCATTGGTCACGGGAATTTTTAACAATAAAAAAGTTAAAGCTAAAAATAATTCAAGTTGACAACTAAAAAAGAGAGATGTGGGAGAAGAGTCAGTTGCCAAGCTGGATGGCAAAATAAAAGGGGCATCCCATTGTCTGTGTCCCCTTGTTCCATTATTCATATGAGTCGATCACTTACTCAGTAGACATTTATTAAAGGTCTACTTTGTACAAGTATTATGCTTGCCCCAAGGCTACAAATATTACACCTATCCTCAAGTCCAACAAAGAAGAGATCAGAAGGAAGAACATTAAATTAATGAAGGTCTTACTCTGGACCAGGTGCTTTTCTTGTCAAATCCTTGTAACAACTGATAAGAGAAGGTAGGTAAGACTCTCCTCATTCAATGAATGTAGACTGAGGCACAATAATTTGTGTAGAGCCACAAAGATGAGTAGACTAGTATTTGCATTCAAATTGGTGAATCCTGAAATCCCTTTTAAGGTTTCTTTAGAAAGCAAAAAATTAATAAAAAATAAAAATAAAGAAAAAAGAAGAAAGAAAAATCACCTATTATCCTACCACTGTAATGAAAAGAACTGTTAATGCTTTGGGGAATTTCCTTCCAATTTTTTTCTACACATAGGTTAAATCTTGAATTTTTAAAATATGTTTCACAGTTGTAATCCAAGCATGTTACATTGCATGTCACTGGAAGCATGACACCACTGACTGTGACAGGCTCCATTATTCTGTATGGCACAAGAAAGAAAAATCATTGACTATTAGATTATGCCACTGACTGAGATGTGTTCCAATTTCAGTGATGTTAAAGTGAGGATAAAAATCATGTGCCTTAGGATAAATGACCCGTTCTGTAGTCCACAAAGCCCACACTCATGTGGTCCACCTCCTGACCACAGGTGAGGGTATCTTCACAGCACAGGGGACCTGGATCTCCCCCATATGAGACAGGCTCCTCACCTGGATTGGGAGGTCCCCCTCAAAAGGGAGAGTGCTCTGTTTGTCTTTCTCACACACATATTGCTTCGCATATAGTAGGCAACCCAAAAATATTTCTTGGTTGAATAAATACATAACTAAAGCTTCAGAAGAAATTTACCAACAGAAGAAGGTAAAAACTACCTCTGGCCCAAAGAATGGTGGAAGCCCATGTTTTGTTGGTGAATAGTGGATTTGTGTAACTATACTCGGGGAGAAAAGGGAAGAGATGGATGGAACGTTGAACCAGAGACACAGACCCTGGACTTTTCAAGGTCATTCCCTTCCTGCAGCCTGCCACTATCTCCACATTGCCTTGCCTCCAGGCCCTTACATTGATGTTCTTGCCCGAGCCTAGCTCCGTAGTGCTGCTGGATTCTGCTATCTTGGGAAATCATTCATACTTAATCACATTCAACTTGAACATTGATTTAGGTTTGCTTAGGGACAACCACCCATTAATTTCAAGTAACAACTCATATGAAGCAAATTCAGGAATCAGCAAGACACAGGTAGAATCATATTTTTCAGAAGAAGCTGAAACAGTCTAAATGGACAGTATCTCTTCTGCTTATATAAGAAGATCTGAATGCCCCCAGAAAGCAAAAAGCTATGTATAGTTTGAGTCTATATGATTTGGCAATTCAACTTTCTATGATGTTCACTAAGATATCTGTCTGAATCAGCACAATGGGTTTAAATAACGAAAATTAATTAGGCCAGACTTAGTTCTCCATGCATGTTCTGAGAAAACCATCATGATTTCTCTTGCCTTCCTTCCCTCCTCTTCTTCCTTCATTGCACCAATCATGTATCTATGTGTGTTTATAACATGTGAAGAACTGTGCTAAGTTCTCTAAGAGAAAGACAATGGGCCAGAAAAATTTGACCTCAGAAAGCAGTTTTCACATTGATGGTGAAGACAACTTTGGCTCACTGAGAAGTAAATACAAGGTAGAGAGAGCATAAGTACTATCAGAGACACAGGTGATATGTAATCAGGGTTTAGAACCAGGAGAGAGTAAATTGGCTATGAGATCAGGAAAGGATTCAGAGAGCAGATGTCATTTCATCTGTAGGATGGAGAGGATCTGGGTGTATGGGGATGGGAGCAAAGACCTGTGCATGGGCAAAAGGACTCCTGTTGGTCCCTTTTGCATGACTGTTGGTTGTTTAGGAAACAAGATGTTGTTGTTAAGGGTTATCCATGAGGTGTTAAAGCTCTGGGTCAATAAATGGATCCCCACCTTGGGCTGACCACTTTGGGGTATCATAAGACATCTTAGGGCCAAAGCCAGAAAAACACTATAAGACTTCATGCTGACTAAGTGTGAAATTTTAGAGGGAAGTCACAAAAGCCCAAACTTGGTGTGTAAGAGAACATTTGGAATCCACAACTGGTAACTAAGACAATTGATTAAAAAGCAACAGCGCAATATCACTTTCCAAAGCTCGAGGGACTGGCAGCTCCTCACTTACCATGGACGTGGATTCCGTTTGGTTGGAAAGAAGAGTTTGTTTCCGGCTGGTAGGACTTCAGGTGCGACCCTGAGGGCTGCTGGGCATGGGGGGGCTGCGTTCTCTGCATTATTGAAGAAGGAGCTGGAACTGTCCGAGGGCTGATGTGATGAGGGGATGGGGCGGAAGGTGCAAACCTGAGAAAACCATTTGAAAAGAAAAGAACTGGTATAAAAATGTTAACTTTCACATGTATAAAGAAAAGATAAACAGTGATAAGATGTGATTTCGGTTATCCAGACAATTTCTAGGAACAAGGAAGTGAGAATTCAGCACTAAAAAGTCCAGCATAAGAAGTGCGTGTATAAATGTGATTGACTTTCAAGTGCAGCACTTAGAATCAATTTTGTTACCGCCTAAAACCACTACGAAGTATTTTACTGAAAACTCTTTAACAATCCCTTTATTAATGAATTTAATTTTTATAAACTTGGTTACTTGTTAACCAGCTCATAGTAAAGTAGAAATAACCCATTAGAATCAGGGGTGCGGGGGCAGCAGAGGAGAAAGGGGGTGGGAGGGAGCACTGCGGTTAGAGTGAAGGCCCTGGGAACGTCCAAAACAATTGCTGACAACTCACAGCAAGAGAGATGCCAGAAACGTTATTTCAAAAGCCAAAAGGACTCAAGAAACTTGAGTAGTTTGAGGCCATTTACTCCAGAAGCAAGCAAACAAAAAACATGCACACTTAAACAGAAGCTTACTGAGCAAAACATAAAATGTTCCCATTGTTACTGAAGGTAGAATGAATCCCATTTTCTGAGTGTCCTCGACTGTTTTTATTTTTCAACCTTGTTTTTTTTAACACAGACACACACACACACACATCCCAGAATAAATATGGTCAGAATATTCTGCTCAGAACAGAGGGTTTTTTTAACCCAGAGAAGGTAAATTTTAAAAACCTGATTGCAAAAGTAAACTAACACTTTTGATGTTGAATATAAATTGCAGGGGTTTACAATTTTTCTCCTACGGAATATCTCATTCCCCCGTTACATCAGGACAAGATGACATCACTCTAATTCACTCTGAATTACAGCAGTGTCCAAGCGCCAGAGGAGAGACCGTCAGAAATTTTTCCAGGTCCAAGTCTGTCCCCCAGTTGACATTCCCCAGGTTTCACTGGACACAGCTTCCCAGTCTCTCTTCTGGCCTTTTCTACTTTTACAAAACAATAGAAGACTGTTATGCAAATAGGCACACAACACACTAGAATTTTTTTTTAAATCACTGCTTACAGATAACGCAAAAGCAAATCACAGAATTGAGTCAACCATTTCCACTCATTTAGTGGAGGAGTTTATATAACCTTAGCATGAGCCATGGTCCCCTGGCTTGCCAAAAACAAAAAACCAAACAAAAAAAAAAAACCCACACAGATTTTAAAGGGCTCATAAAGGATTTTCTGGAAAAAAAAAAAAAACTGAAAAAGGTTTCTGCAAGTATTTATCTATCTCTGTACACCTTAAAAAATGTCTGATGCTTGGGGGTATTTACTTGGTTATGGAGGCCTGCTCCCACCTCCGTACTTACTAAGCTTCCCGACCTTGCAGTGAGGTGGACCAGAAACACAGGGGTCATCTTTCCTGTAAAAGTAGTACTCCATCTTAGATTCTGTTTCCTAGAACAAGAGGTCCCAACCCAGACGCACAGAACTGGTGAGGATCAGATGCAGAAAAACTGCAAATGGCAGGAGAAGCAGATGGATATTAGGCGTACCAGAAGTCCTGGGCTTGAACTGTGGCTCTGCTCCTTTCTAGCTGGGTAATCTGGAATGAATTACCCGATTTCTCATAGCCTCAATTTCAAGTGTAACATAAAAATAATCTTGACTCTGGGGAGTGGGGAGGGGACAGTGGGGGGAAGGG
>VMDR010001902.1:0-33024 GCA_007922815.1 Macrotus californicus | reverse complement strand
TTTGAGACATTTTTATCTGTTCATTCAAGAGATATTTATTGGACTCTAAGTGTGTGGCACTGTTTTAAGCACCAGGAACCAAGTGATACATGCCACATATCCTTGTCTTTGTGAAATTTCTGTTCTCGTGGCGGGGGGGGGGGGGGGCAGGCAATGAACATATTTGTTAGCAAACTATGTACTGGGCTAGAGGAAATTAGTACTATGAAGAAAAATAAAGAATGGAAGTGGGTGAGGAATGGAGATGGATTATGAACCAATTTAAATTTGGAAGTCAGAGATACCAAAATATGTTAGACAATGAGTGTCTGACACCTACAGATGATCGGTACATGCTTATGGAACGGCTGTTCTAAATAGAATATAAATTTAAGGTATCCTGACATTAACATGTACCCTGTGCTTGACAGCCATATGAGATTGTGGTTGAAGCACTGTGTTTGAATATGGAATCATTAAAATATAAAATCTTAGGATTCTCTTCTCCCTCAACTATTCAGATATGGAAACTAAGGGTCAAAGAAAGTGAGGCATTTACTCATTGGGCTAATTTTCTGGTTCTAGGAAGTTAGTCATGTTATGTAAGAGTCTCATTTCTTGGTACCAGGTTTTCCCATGGAGTACCGTGAATTCACAAAGTCATACAATCATAGAATGTTCTAGCCGAAGGGCACTAGAGCACCACCTATTTGGATGAGATAAAGGAGGCCCAGAGACGTGAATGATTTGCCCAGCCCCATGCTAGTTGTCCAGATACCACTTTATTGCAATACGGTAAGATGCCCTTTAGGGGAGGTTCGAAGCAAGGCACGTGGGTGGGGTGAGGAAGGATGGAAGAGGACTCCTGTAGGCATTTGAGATTTTGATCCTTACACATCAGCTGATGGGTACATATCAGCAACCTACTGCCTTCAAGAAACCTGACAATGGAGATAGTTTTCTCAGTTTGCTGTGGTGAACTTGCTCAGTTCTCACCTGGGGTTCTTCATGCCCAAGCTGGGCTAATAATACCATTAGCTTTCCAACTGGGTAACTCCTTTCAGGTGGCACTCTTTCCTCTGTAAGTCCTAAGTATTTTCTATGTCTACTAATCATTGTATTTCTTCAAACAAAATTTACTCAAAAACTGTGTTACAAGTCATGAACATGTCTTACTTTATTTGTACAGTACTAGGTCAGCAGTTCTGGCAAGTAATGTGGGAATGTGTGTTTTTCGTACTGCTTCGAGGGTTAACACTTTGAAAAAAAAGGTGTTTACACGATCCACTAGATTAAATGTTGGTTGATATGGGCTTTGGATAGTTCTCCCCCACCCTCCTTCCATGGGGGCTACAGACCTCCCAAAGAAGAGAGGATGCACCAGCACAGCTTGTTTCATTGTATTCGTGTGAAAAATATTATTGATTTGCTGCCAGGGAGTAGAAATAATGGATACAAACTGGTCTATGGTGGATTTGGGGAGGTATTTTTTATTCCCCCAAAGAATTGTGGGGTATCTTCTGTGGTGGTTTTAAAATTCATCTGCAAAAACTAATCAATGAAAAATGGCTTTAGCAGTTGGCCAACTGCAGAGGGGAAAAAAGGAATCCTTTTCAAAACCTAAAAAGAAAAGCAGTTTTAAGGATTTCACATCTGATTTAACATCTAAACCCCCCCTCAATGATAATACTCCACTTTGTATAGCCAGACAGCACTCTGTTTTAGTAGACTTCAGTGGTCTTTATAACGATTTATGAATCACTTCATGAATTCCTGGCTGATTCATCTGGGTGACTATAGTATCTACTTATACTTCCCTTCTGTCTCACAAAAGAGACACTTGGACTCCGTTCAATCCAGATTTGTCCCCGAATGAATCACAGCACGTTACTGGGGGAACTGCAAATTGAATTCTGCTTCTGAGACAATCAAGACCAGCTTTCAGAAATGAAGAAACAGCCGCTGGGAAGTGTGGGTAATTGCAACACTGTCCATCTGGGCAGAACCAAAGCAAGCCAAGAACTGTATATGTCCATCTGAGGACTTTTCCAAACTAGTCTAAGAGTGGAATCCAACCCCTGGAAGGGCTTGGTGTTTCTTTCTTCTTACAAGAGCCTGGGTCAGTGTTAGCTACAAATAATTTATCACATTGGACAAGAACAAGACTCCGAAATAACTGCCAGAACCTCTACAGAGCACAACAAATTGAGGGCTGTGAAGCTAGCTATAGGTTAAATGATTGCCAAGGCTTTTTAAAGAAGACTCACATATATACTATAATGAACATTTGTGAGAAATAGAAAGGAGAGTGTTCTGGAGAAATGTTTCTCCTCTTGGGTATAAGGAGTCAGTTGTAAGTCAAGAAAACAAAGGAACAATGCCCAAGGCAGAGAAGTGTATTTATAAAATCCCACCCCCCCAAACCCTAGGAATAAAAAAGGGAAGAGGAGAGGACATCCAGGATATGATAGAAAATTGAACTAATGCAGGACACACTTAACCAAGAGCTGGAGTATTTTTGAAATATCTTGCCTGCAGAATTGGCTGTGACTCAGTTGTTTGTCTATTTCAGAATCTACGAGATAAGGAGAGAGGGAAGAAAAGTCTGATTCTGCCAAATCCTCTTTGCGAAAAAGTGCCAGCCAGAGGAGAATTTATCCAGAGTGGACTTAGACATTGATGTCAAAAATAATGCTATGAAAAAAAAATCTGCAATGATATCATCCCTCTGGTAGTTCTCAGTAGGTCAATTGAGGGAATGAACTCACAGCCTGCCTGGTGGCAAAGGGAAGATGCACTTGTTCAGCATAGTGTCAGGCATAGAGTTCAGTCAGCTTTGCAGTGGGATGCATTAGATTAAACACAATCATTCAGAAGAGAGTACAATGAGAATGCCAGATGAGAAAAGGGGGAAAAGAAGTGTTATTTTTATCTAAACATGAGAAAGGGGGGCATAAGTAGAAAAATGGCTTCTTCCACACCTTTCTCATAATCTCAAACTGCACACACCAGTTTCCTAACAATATCCGCAGGCCTTTTAGAACTATTGGGTTGGCCAAAAAGTCCCTTTAGTTTTTTTTCTGTGAAATAAAAGACATACTTTTCATTTTCACGAATGACTTTATTGATTTGAATATTTTGAGTATGTCAGCTATCTCCCACTATTGACTTCTAGTGGGGAGAGGCCAGGGGTGCTGCTAAACATCTCCCAATGCGTGAGACAGCCCCACAGCGAAGAACTATTTGGCCAAAATGTCAACAGTACCAAGAAACTTCACAAATCACTTCTGACATATTTGATCAGTCACATCACCTTCTCCATACACTGCACAAATCTTTTTTTTTTGCATTTCAGTTGTGTTTTTACCTTTCTTGAAATAATAAAGTATAATACGCTGAAAATGTTGTGTATCTTCTTCCATCTTCATATTAAAATGGCTACATAAAAATTCACCAACTTTGATAATTTTTTTAAATGCACACTGATATGACAACTGTCACAATACACCCTAACAAAATTGTTTTGAATGCAGTTAAAGACAACTAGTCGCTACTAGAGCCATAATATGGAAAAAACTTCATGAATTTTTTGGCCAACCCAGTAACTTCAGACAGCAGTAGCACCACTGCCAACCACGGCCAGGTGCCTTTGAAAGCCACTGCCAAATGAGACCTCAAAAGTAAACATAATCCATAAATGTGAAAACTAGTGGGTGGTGGTTTGGTCAGAAATAACATGTGCTGTTATTTGTCTAGAGAAGTGAATGAGAGGAAACAGCATATATTTAAAAATTCACAATTAGAGAAGGGCTCTTGGCTCTTTATAGATAGAAAGAGCATCAAATCCTCAGATATTCACTCCCATTTGTTTCTCTAGCACCTCATCCAGTATTATGCAAAGATAAGTATTTAGTGAATATTGGATGTTGCTGTTGAAGAATTACTCTGTTGAAAAGACAACTGGTTCCATGGACTTGGCTCCCAAGTTGGTGCTAATTCTGGGGTCCAGGTAGATGGTACCTTGTCCAATTGGTCCAAATGTTCAGTTGGATATAATATTTCCCAAAACCTACCATTTCTGTTTTTAAGAGGAGCACATCTTATTTAACAGAATGACTGCAATCATTTACTCAGAGAAGGTAATTAAAACAGAGAAAAGATTTTCTCCTTGTAATTACACAGAAAAACAACCAAAGACTATTATTTCTCAGAAAATTAAGCAAAAAGACTAATCCAAAAAACTTTGTCTTTTGGGTTTCTGCTCACCTCAATAGTCTTTCCCATCATTAATAAACACACTGTCCTTCCCTTGCAAAAAGATATATGGTCTCTTGGCAGCCAATTCCCTCAACTGTCCCCACTTGAGAGGCGAAAAGATGTAGTTGATTTTCAGGTCACACTGTTATAACATTAAGCAGAGGCTTTCCTTTGAACAGCCCTTTCTACGTCAGAGACGAGGCCCTGTGTAATATGTGGATGTCTTGACTCAGGCTAGAGCAACTTGTGGGCTTTCTCTTGGGGAATTCTGGCTCCATATGACTTGCTGTTTCAGAGAAAGCGTATGAAAAGAACACAGTGACACATTTGAATAATGTAATGGCTTAGTTTGAACTCTATGTTGCTGCATGCTAATGCCCTAAAGTAGAGGTTGCAAGAAAAGGAATTCTATTTTACCTCAAGCCTCCCTCGTTACTGTCATGACTCACTTTCCTGACTGAAAATCCAAGGGGACTAAAAAAACACCATCTTGGGCTTCACATGACATAGATTTGTTTGGAATGTGGGAACAAAATAAAGATGGCTGATTTGGCATTCAGAGGTGAAACAACTTTCCTGGCATTTAAAAAATATAGTTCCTTTTACAGACATTCTAATGGTTGCTTTGTGATGTGTGGTTGTAATTAATCTAACATAAAGAACCAGTGTACTTTGCAATTAAAAATACATAGAAAACAGTCTGATGCAAATGAATATTTGAACCATGAGTCAAGCTGTTTGTCTGGTAGAGTGCCACACGTATGCACACATCAGCGTCTCCTGCTTTTCCATGAAGTGACCCAGAGGAGAATGTGGAGATGGAAAAACCACAATCATCTGCTCAGGGTTACTATTACCTTTCCCAGAAATAATAATGGAATCATAGTCCTAACCCTGCCTTCTTCTGACATCCATTCATTCCACCCAGATTCTTAGGTGCCCCTTCTAACTACTGAGGGGAAAGGACTGTGGTGAACAAGGCAGTTGTAAGCATGATGCAGTCTCAGTGCTTAGGAAGCTCCCATTCTAGTGGAGTACAAGCAGATCATTGAGCAGGCGGTGCAATTTCAGGGAGGGCTAAACCTATGAAGAAAAACAGAACAGAGTTAAAGAGTAGAGTGAAGTTGGAGGGGGCAGTTTAGATGGAGTAGTCAAGAAAGGCCTTTCCGAAGAGGTAACAGCTGAGCAGACGCCAGAACTGAAGACATAAGCCATGTAAAGTTTTGGTGAAGGTAACTCCTGCAGGTTTCAGGAACAGCGAGTACAAAGGGCCTGTAGCTGGATGAATTGTTTTCCAAGAAACAGTAAGAAGGACAGTGTGGTTGGAGTATATTAAGAGGAGCAGTGGCAAAGAATTTGATGACAACCAGACCATAGGGGACCATGTAAATTTCAAAAAGGACCTGGGCGGTATGCCAAGTATAGCCAGGGTTGCACGGGAGAGACGTGAGCAGGAATTCCTCAGTGACTCAATTTACCTTTAACAGGGCACATCTTGTGGTGGAGCAAAGGCCTGTGGCCCTGATGGTGTGAGAGTGGAGGGCTGTGGGGAGGCGACATGGATGTAGGCTGAGATGGGAAGGGATGGTGGGAACTACGGTTGGAGAAATAGAGCTGATTCAACCTAAATGTGTTTGAGTTAACAGGACATACAGATTAATCCGATGTGAGAGTATTTGGGAACAAGGAGGAATCAAAGTTGACTCCTAAGTTTTTAGGGTTTTAATTTAGGACTTTTCCCCAGTGGAGCCATTCACAATCACTAGGTAGGTAAGAAGAAAGTAACATTATCACCAATTTCCCCATATGCGTGACTACCAGGAATAAATCAGCGTGGCACATTTAAGGAACTATTAGTAAGGTGAATACCTCTAGGAGGAGAAAGTTCATTCCAAAGGCAAATAACCCGGCTGATATTTGCCATAAAGAATGAAGCATGGCTGTGGTCATGGATCAATAAGAAGTTTAAAGACTGGTGGACTATTCTGCCCTGGAATAAACAGGAAGGAGTAGCAGGAGCTTTTGACAGATTAGAAAGAAAACAAAATAGGAAAAGAACACAAGCATTTCCAATCTAAGACCCAAAGCTCTAAACTCCATTCTCAAAGCTGGATACTGGAATTTTCCGCCTCACCACTGCTCCCAGCATCGACATTAGGAACAACATTCATTACATTCAGTGATTCTCAAGTAGATTGTGTGTGTACATGTGCGTTCGACCTGTTTTGAGAAAGTAGATTTTGGATACCACCCCTCTTAATCTTCATTGTACATGAAATCGACCCACTTGTGGGATGCCAAGTGAGGATAACGGTTTGTTTTCTGAATAGAAGGTGCTGCAGCCAGAGAGAGAGAGAGAAAGATGCTCACGATCACCTGGTGACCAGCATAGCTACAGACTCTGACAGAGGACAATGTAGGTGCCAGTGTAGGTGCCAACAGGCAGGCTGATAAAAATGGCTAGTGGAGACTTATGTTTGTTTTTCGACAATGGCTTTTCTCAATTATTTCAACAATCAAGATTGACAAGCTTTATTTTTAAGACTGACAAGCCAGGTCTATCTGTCATCCCATAAGTCTGGTATCTTTCTACACGTCTGGGAAAGAGTCTGTCATATATGTTTGGGAGCCTTTCAGAGCAGTGCTCACTGGGTAAATTGCAACTAAGTTATGACACCCAGCAATGTGGAGACCTCTTAACAATATCCGAGTCTTCTCTGATATAACAAGACAAGTGAGACAAGTGAAGACAATGTTGATATTAGAGCTCTAACGTTCAGATGTCCGTCACTTGGTCTCTAACATAGAGGCTTTTTTTTTTTTTGGACAATCAGTGACTCTTCAAAACCCTGATGTATCCTGACTACATAAAACACAAGCTTTGAATTGAAAAGGACAAAACTGTCTTTTCAAATTGCATTAACAAGGAAAATAACATACATACACTTCCCTGTGCTGCCTCACCATTCTAGGACAGACAAAGAACAGCCTCGTCTGCTCGAGGACTAGAACCGTTTGTCTGCTCTTCGTCATTTCTGCTTGTGCTGGGCACAGACCACATCGTGCACTCAGACTAGGTGGACAACACGACAGGGGGCATTGGGAATACATGCCAGAGTCACCAGTGTACCCTAATCAGCCAAGTACATGGATCCTTGTCCTCGAAAGAAAGCCCAAACTCCTTAATTCAGTTAATGAGGCTCCTCCCACATTTATACCTAAAGCTCCATCCCTGCCTCCTCTCTCCTCCGAGCTTTTGCACATACCCATATTTCCTGGCCAGGTCCTACAGACCTTCAGTCTTCAGGGACACATTTTTCCCTCTATTCTTGCCTCCCTAATTTTGGGTCAGGTGATCTTTCTGTGTGTCTCCACAGCCCCCGTGTAACGCACCTTCGTAACGTCCTAAATCATAGTCGTCTTTGACCTAGATGTCTCTCACTAGACTGCACACCTTATAGTCTTATTGACAACTCCATCCTCTGTGTCCAGCCTACTGCCTGGGACACAAAGACCAGCTGAGTGAATGACTCAACTGAGTGAACCCAATGCTGAGATAGATTTTCATAAGCTTTAATATTTTATATTATGCTTATAATTTTTTTAGCCATTTTTGCATATTTACTAAGGGATTAAGAAGAGAGAGGAAGACTATGTGGACTGTGTGTGTGTGTGTGTGTGTAAGGCTGGGAGCAAGCTGAATGTGTGAAGATACCCATGTCCCTGTTTTCTCAGAAAGTCCAGGGGGAGGGAAGGACAGCAAAGCAGCAGGCCCCATTTTGAGCTGTTCAGATGCTACATGTGCAAATCAGAGAGAAAGGTTATCAGGCTTCTAGTACTGAAGACACAGGAAAAGTGTAGGGAATCCCAGCAATGGATGATGGCAAGGGACTCTTAGCAATGTGTGTTTGTGTGCGTGACTGTATGTATTAGACCAACTATTTATTTTGTCAATATATTCAGGTTACACAAGATGGTAATCCTTTCTGGGAATTGGCAACAGCCTCCTGTTTCCTAGGCATTCCCTTCACTGATCCTTTTCCCCTGTCAAACCCTCCTCAGCACCTACCACTGGGCAGTGCAGCACAAGGTACTTTGGAGGTTACAAGGAAACTTAAGGTGCCTGACCTCAAAGAACGAAAACTCCAGTGAGCAAGGTGACATCTAGGAAATGGTAAACAAGTTAAACAGAAAAAAAGAGCCAAGGGAGTTAGCTGGGTGACTTGTCTCTGTGACCTGCAAGAGGCAAGAAGGCTTTCTGGGTTCAGAACTAATCCAAGCTCCAAAGGATGAGTAATATTTAGTCAAGAGTATGACAATAAAGGGAGTTGTTAAGTAGAGAAAGATCCTGAATTAAGATGCAGAGACAAAGTCAGTGAGTAGCGTGGTTTGACTGGAGCAGTGGAACCTGAGAGCTGTCAGAGGGAAGGGGGTTGGGGGCTGGGTGAGAAGGGTGAAGGAATTAAACAAAGAAAAAAAGAGACTCGTGGACACAGACAACAGTATGGTGATCACCAGAGGGCGGGGCCGGGGGAGGTAGGAAAAGGTCACGGGGGACAGATAGTGACAGAAGGAGACTTGACTTGGGGTGGTGAACACACAACACAATATACGGACAGTGTGTTGTAGAACTATGTACCTAAAACCTACATAATTTTATTAACCAATGTTGCTCCAATAAATTTTTTTTTTAAAAAAGAAAGAAGATAATTGCTATCTTGGACCCCTCAGCATCCAGGAAAGCTACACTATGTTCTCAATGCCAAATTAGAAAATGACATCTCTGAAGACCAGCCCTGGTTATTCAAAGGCACAGAAAGAGCACACGTGTAGCAAAGTACCTAGAATTCTAGCAACGTCGCATCTGAAATGAATGAAAAGCAGTGAGGCTGCCCAAGACTTGAGATAGACCCGTGAAGTCGGCGCTCCTTATTTGGTTACGGTGTTTTGACTGCCTTCTCAAAAACAACTGTGCCTATAGCATTCTCTGCTGTTGATTCCTGTACTCGATTGTCTGCTCCCTGAGGAGACCACATCTTTTCTTTGCTTTCGGTCTTCTCTGGCTCCGAGGGGGAACTCACAGAAAGTCACTCCACTGTGGTCCATTCACCCGTCCCCTTAAGCTCTGCCACTTGTCCTACAGAGCACACCGTGTTTGTAGCCTTCTTTAGAATGCAGAGAAGCAGCTGACATGCAGAGAAGATGAAGGAACGCCACAAATCCAGCTGACCTATTACTGGGAGGGCAAGATTTCTCCATCTCAAAACGGGACTCCCATCACTATGTTTGGGGTTCTCCCCCTGGTCTAAAAGACCTGCTATGAAATCCAGTGCATTAGCAATTCCTAAGACACTGGGTTCTTCTTGAGGGAAACCACTGTTATAACGTACCACTGGTATACTCAGTAAGATATAGTAAAACACCACTTCCCACAGTAAGTGTAGATCCACATTAGGCAGTACGGTTGATACTGCTTAAATCACTGCGATGATGTGTCATTCAGGTAATTTTTCAAAATAAAAATGGAACCTCATCAAACTGACAGAACTCGCTTTTATTTTATTTTATGATGGTTTAGGAATCAAAGAACCTGATGCTAACTGGATAGACGTGGTGGACCTTTCCTGACTTCTGACAGTGACTCAGCTCATTTTATTAGCAAGTTAAAGCTAAGTAAATTATGAATCAATGCCCACAAAGCAGGAAAAAATGCCAGTTTCCCACTAAAAATCGCAAAGTGTGATAAACTTGTTTCCGTTAAGAAAACTGCTGGAGTTTGTACTGGGGGATTTCCCAAGCAAACAGAGGCAAAGATATATAAGCCAAAAGCGGAAGGTAAGCACATTTCCTCTCCGTGTTTTTATGCTGGACACTAATGCAAACACAGTGAATAATCCAGGGCTGTTTCAGGCCGTCCCCCTCTCCACACCGGATCGGAAGAGATAACCTTCCGCACACTTGCCCATTCCAGTTGGGCTGGCACAGGGATGGGGCACACAGCCTGTGGGAACAGCAGAGCAGCAGGGCAAAGCCACAGCAGTGAAACGTTCACTTCACTCGCCCGCCCGCCCAAGTCCCACCATCTTCCCCTTCCTCTCCACTTCCCCTCTGCGATTTAGTTACATTATCAACCACTGCCCTCGCTTAACATCCTCTGGCTTCTAAACCCGAATCTCTTAGCCAAGCCAAGGCTGCCTGTCTTTGCATTAGCAGCAACAGTTCCTCAGTGTCCGCTTCATGCCACATAATGCGCTAAGTGCCTTACCTGTTTTGGTTCATTCACTTCTAATTCCCTGCGAGGCGCAAACTGAGGATCAGAAGAGCTAAGAAACGCTGCATCACCAAGTGGTATTACTGCCAAAAAGGTTTACAATGAATCCATTTACTAAGAAACAATCATACAAATCCAAACTATAAAACATTCGGTAAAAGAAATGTCCCGAGTTCTTAAGAAACTGTCAGTGTCAAGAAAGACAATAATAATGATGACGACGATAATTTTTAAAAGCTGGGGAACCTCATTAAAGAAGACCAACAAGAAATGAGAATTGTGATCCTTGTTAAATCCTCTTGCCTACATTCTTCCTCCTGCTTTGGATGTTGTGCCCCACTTACCCATCTGGAAAAGCCTTAGTCTTCCTTCAATGTCTAGATTATTGTCTTTCTTTCCCTCCCTCCCTGAGGCAGAGTTAAGGACATCTTCCCTCAGCTCATGTGGCATCTTTATTATACTGTTTATTCAAACAGCATTACTGTTCTTTGTTTATGCGTCTGCCCTCACTAAATCCTGCAAGGGCAGGACCACGTTCTGATAGTCTTTGCATCCCCAGCACCCAACACAATGTCCAACACATACAAGATGCTTATTAAACGAACAGATGTATTACTCTAAATAAAGGTGTAGGCCTAAATTTCTTAAAAGATGGTTTATTGGACTTAAAATACTTTGGAAAAAACTCACAGACTACACCAACAATGATGAAACCACAGATTGCTGGTGAAATCCAAGACCCGGAGCTTTTATTTCTGCTGCCAATTCACCCCCATGTTCTGCCTGCCAAGTGCTTACCCCTCCAGGACTGCACAGGGGTTCCCCACAAGAACACTTCGCCCCGTGAACATCTGACAGCGGTAACCCCTCGGCAGCTCAAATCAAGCCAGGTGACGAGTGAACAGGAGAACAAGAAGCATGGCACACTGTCCACATCACCACACATTTAGGCAGTCCAAGGACAGAAACCGAAGTGTCGAGATTTTAATATTTCGTTCCAGAAAGTCTTTGTGAGGTGTCAACATAAAGTGCTCCGTGAACGGCCCCTCTCTCATTGCCCTTCTAAAGCCCTGTGTCCTTTAACGCTATACTCTCAGCCTAACGCCACCAAGCTAGGTGCCAGAAGGCCCCATCTCACCGCACATTTGGAAAGCATTTCAGCCTGCGGGGAAGTTACCTTAAAATTGAGTTCCTGAGACCAGCCGAGGACAGGCGGGACAGACAGAGACAACCTGATGCCTTCCCAGCATCAAACACTTCAGTTGGCTGCCGATGTCTGTTCAATTTTTTTCCCCCATGGAAAATAAAACAGATGAGATATGGGATCCACGTGCTTTGTGTATGTACTTTTAAAATGTCACCTTTGGGTTACTCAACCCACCAATGGATTATTAATAAAATTCGCAACTGTCAAAGCGTTTCTCCATGTGGAAGGAGGTTTGGCCGCAACACCTATTAGAAGAGAGACAGATGGCCTTACCTCTCAGCTCCCGCGTCCACAGCTGTGAGTGGAGGTAACTGGGAGGAGGGGTTATGGGGGCTCCCCTGTACAGTATGTCCCGGAGAAGGGTGACTGACAGCATGTGGGGGTGGCACGGCCCCAGCAGCTGTTCCGCTTCGGCTTGAGTGATTGCTGGAGAAAATGGAAGCTGAAATCAAGGGAGAACAAGCATCAGACTACACCCCGAGTGAAGCCCACATTTTTTAAAAACCAAAGGCTGACAGCAAGCATATTTTAGGGGCTTGTTTGTTTTTCTCTTGGTGGTTTTAAGGAAACAGTTCTCCCCTTCTTGGATATACACAGCTTTTGTTTTCACGTGCCTCTATGGCTGCTCACATTCTGCTGGTTCCAGCTGACGTCCGTGGTTTCCCATAAGCACTGCCTTGCCCCACCCACTTCCTGTCTGGACACTGTATAATTAGTCAATCTTGTATGTTTGCATCTGGGCGAAGGTCTCTGCATTAGCACTTTTCACTCAGGAGGAATGGGACTCAGGTAACAGGAGATTTGCTCTGCTGACCTAGAAGGGCACAACACAGGCCTCCTTCCTCTTCTCGACGCTGCTGCGAGCTGCTCCGGGTCAGGCTGGGGTTCCTCTCTGTCACTAAAATCAATGTAACGAGAACGGAGCTTCCCCTGATCCTGGCACCAACGCAGCATCCTGCACTCTTTTAACTTCAGAGTCTGGCTGACCCCAGGCATTTCCCTGACGGTGTGATGGATAGATGTACTCGGTCTTCATCAAGAACGAGTCTTCTCCTACCACCGCAAAATATGAAAAGGGGGTCTCAAATGCACCTCTGGGATATGCTCCCGCTGTTGCCTATTATGGCACAGAGACTGAGTTAAAGCCTCACTCATAGGGGCAGCCTAGCTTTTGAGAACTGTGTGTGACCTCAAACTTAAATATGTGCCCATTTAGATTGGCTAATTGGTACGATGTCACAGAAGAAACTGGGGCTTGTCACTGTCAGAGTCTATCACTATCAGAGAGGCCCGCTCAGTGTCCGGGACCTACTCAGCAGATGTCTCATTAGAGCGCAATCACACCACCATCATTACGCTGACTCTCTTTCACTTCCTTCTCCATACAAAGCTATGCTGAGCTTTATGCCCATCCCTGCTTTTTCTGAACGTACTCTACTGATATCAAAGAATAAATGGATTTTTTTTTAAATAAAAGGAATCAGGCTAAGGATTAAGAAAAAGAAGCCACATAGTCAAAGAGATTTGAGGGTTGAAAAGTTCAGGGAGCTGTATTTTTAGACCAGTACCACTTTTCTCTAACCTCTCCCGGATAGAATTAATACCCCAGATGACCCAGCCCCCAAAAGCTTAATCCAATGGGATAAGAGTTCAAGTACTTAAAGGAACATGTGAAGGGGCAGAATTGCCATCTTCCCGCTTACACAACTTCTGACAGGGGTGTGATCTGACTTGAAGGGTTTACTTCTGGCAAGTCAGCACAGCGTCGTCGTCGGGTTAACTCTTGACCTCAGAGGCCTGCACGCCCCACAGCCCTCCACGTCTTCAGTAGGAGGTGTGATGAGAAAGTGCCTACCAGCTCAAAGCGGCAATGCGAAGTGTCTGCTTCGCATCAGCCTCCAGGAAAGTCGCACATTTGCAAACTCGCTAGAGTCACCTTATGAATCACTACCCTCATATATGCTCAGTTTGCTCAGGCAACCGCAACTCTGCTTGTATTCCAAATAACAATTTTGCCCAAGAGAGAAGGCTATTTGGATTCACTGTGGCAATAGTTTGGGGTGTTTGTCAGCATGGAGCTCGGTGTTTTATGTACTATTCCAAAAGCTAATGGAATAATAAGAGGTCACACAGACACTGTGGAAACACAGCCAATTTTTTTCCCTGCTTTAGTGCGGTAATGTGAGTGCTCCTACTTGTTTTGTTGTAGCTGCTGCGTGCACCCCTCACTTACTGTCCCCTGGGGGTATTTTTGTGTGTGACTGTGTGTTTATCACAAGGGAAGTACCGCCCCTGCTGTTACAACCCCATGGGCATCAGGGAAACATGGAGCACACACTTTACGCTCTACTCGATGGCTCAACAGAAAATGTGTTGCTTCCCTGAGGTCTACATTAGCTGTATTAGCTACATTTTTGCATTAGCTGCAGTAAAATCGGCGGAGAAATTTGGAATTTTTTTTGCAGCTCGCTGTACACTGAAAGCGAGGCCTGGTTAAGGGCTTCTGCTTCATTCCATTTAATAGCCAGAACCAACTGTCCATTATCCATCTACCCATCGTCCATCCTCCCATCTGTCCAGCCACCAGACATTATTTTTAACTCAGTATTTATTAAGTGGTGGTACATGCCAGCCACTGTACTATATGTGGGCCCCTGTCCTTGAGGAGGTTGCAGTTTAGTGAGGAAAGGAGACTGCATACATGAGTTCTACCAAAATCCAAGGCTTACTAGTGTAGGGTGTCAGGCAGTACTCAAAGCACTTTATACACTATCTTATTTGTGGCCCCACAATGTGCCCCCACAACGTGCCCCCACGCTCTGGCCAAATCAGACAACTGACCACATCTCGACTCTATCATGGCAATTTATGCTGCTGTGCTTTGTCCTGTATTGCCTATTAACTTTGACTACTTATTTCAATCCTCTTGCTCTTTGTGCAGAGTTACCTGTGTTTTTTTCATTCCCCTCTCAAAAGCCAGTGATTCCACAGATATGTGTGAAGGACCTACTGTGTGGCACACACTGAGCTAGGTCCAAGGATAGACTAGGGAATAAGATACCCTCGGTGCCTAGTATCTCCAACAGCGTCGTTCATGTTGGTTTCTTGAACAAGCAAAAATGAACACAATCTAAGTGTTGGCCAATGCAGTCCATCTTGGGGTTCAGTGAGTAGGCCACGGTCAGAAAGGAACAGTTACCCACTGGCTCCCCTTCCCTAGTAGTCGAGGGTTGCCCCAGGGTGCACTCCTCTCACACTTCCAAGGAGGCACATGAGCCAGAGTGGCTCAAGATTCTCAGACATGCTCAGTACCAGGGCATCAGAGAAGTTCAAGGGCAGAAAGTCAGAGATACATGGTACAGTTGAGGAGAGAACCTACCAAGTAATACTGGTACTGGTGGTTGCTATAGCAACAGAATAGGTGGAATAGATGGTAGAGAGGATGTAAGGTAGGATATGAGAGGTGTTTGGTACAGGGCCAAAGTCTTAGAAACATGCCCCACAGCTGTGCTGAGGTCAAGTGTTGACTGAGCAACAGTCCAACACGCAACTACAGCCCTCCACCTGCTGCTACTGCCAGTGGAACAGGCGGTGGTCCTTTGAACTGGGGCCCATGAGAATGAGAAAGGGAAGACTTTGGTGTACAATTTAAAGTCCGTATTTGGAAAGTATGCTGGGCAGTTTCTTACACAGGGCATAAGAAATTATCCCTCAGCAGAGGGAGGCTCATGGCTTGCTTCTGTTTTCTAACAGATGGGATAGGAAATATAAGACAAACTATCCTCCAGGGAGATAACTTAGCGGAAGCTTCTAATTCACTGTCTCCATAGGGTCGTTTGCATGCAAAGTCCAGAGCAAATCTGCTGGTTGTGGATGTTGCCTGCGACCAACACAATGACCAGAGATTTAGAGGAAGTAACAGGAGACAAAGCATGTCTTTCCAATATACATCCAACATTCATTTCATATACTTTTCCAATAAAATGGACAAAATTCTGGAGTCAGAGAGCTGTTAGCTTCAGTTGGATTGCCCTTGGCCTCTACCAAAGATCACATTTCTCAGAAATTTTCACTATGGCACAGGAAATGCGTCTCCTACCATCACTGACTTCTAGAAATTTCCAATAATACTGCGGTCATAAATCCAGGATTCCAACCCAATACAGTCTAAGAATATTACTTCATTCATTCATGCGAGCACAATTTTCCAGCCCCTACTCTGTGCCAAGCAGACACTAGTCTCTCAGTGTTTGAAGTCTGAATACCTGCCGACTCTACATAAACACGTCCACCACAACACACGCTTCCAGGCTAACGCTCTGGCTTTGCTAAGTGACTTTTTAACCCCAGGAAGAAAATCTCCACATCTGAGTGCAATGCTAAGGTCATTCACAAAAGGAAAAATTTCCCTCCATACACACTCAAAATGATTTTCCAAACTCAACCAATGAGGCATCTGAGGCCTATTGATCAAAGCATAAGAGAGAAAACGGATTCCTCCAGAATCCAGGGCAATATTAACAAAACTCTTGTGATCAAATCAAGCGGTACACACAGGCTGCCCACAGGGATGGCCTTCATTGTCTGGTGTCACCTCGGGGGTCAGTGCTGCTTTGAAGGCTGGAAGAGGGCTTTGAGGTGAACCTCCAGACGGGGCCGGTGACTGGCAGCTGGAACAACTGATTAGGCACGGAAGAGAACATATTGGAAATTCTTATTGCTTTTGTGATTAAGAGATGGTGGACTCCCCAAGGAAATAAAAGCCTGGTCTTGAAATGAATTCATGAGCCCTGCCTTTAGCAGAGGACCAGGAGCTAGCGTCCCTGCTGCTTTGGGCTTTCTCTCTCTCTCTGGGGCTTGGCTTACTGCTGTCTCCCACCCCCGCTCCTGTGGCGGCAGGCAGAGGTGACTCAGGGGAGCTTAGTAACACTGACAAAGCAGCATCTGTTGACCTGTGTGGAACCCAGATCCCATCTCACTGGTTATGGGACCAGGGTATTCTAGGCTGGCACCTTTAACTAGCTCAGGTTAACCTGAGTTACGGTAACAGGCAGCTTGCTGACTCTACCCAAACGAAAACAAATAATCTCTCTTTCTGATGAATATAGACACGGTGCCCTTAGGGATATTTCAGCTCTCACGTAACCCCTGTGTGAATGGAGGGAGGAAAGGAGTGTTCGTTGCTTCTCAAAATGAAGCCTCCTTCTCTCAGGTCCATCCCCAGAACCAGGGAAGGCAACCACAGACATTGGCTGGTAACTACGATTTCATCATTTTAGAGGCAGGGACGATCTCCCTGGCCAGGCTGAGGTATATTAAAAAACAGCCAAGTGGAAGGCACACTGCTGTTGAAAACTGTATGGGCACCTAGAGTCCTGCAAACAAATCACCAGGGTAAAATACTGATTCTGATTCACTAGGTCTTGGAGGCAAGAAGTGCTGAGATTCTGAACTTCCACCAAACTCCCCACGTTCCTAGCGATGTTGAGGCTGCTGATCCAGGGAGTGCTCTTTGAACAGTAAGTGCCGGGCCACATCTGAGCCGCGTTTCACCTTCTTGCTGCCTAACCTTAGATCAATAGCTAACATTCATTGAGTATTTTGCAAACCTTTCCCCAGTTTACTGACAAGGAACTTGAGGCCTAATTGGGTTCCTGACTAGCTTTTCTAGGTTATGAGGCTTATGAGTAATGGGGCTAGAATTCAAATCAAGGAAGCCTGATTTCAGATTGTATGCCCCTGATCACCGCAACATGATGTCTCTCAAATGCAGGATGAATTTTGAAAAAGGCATAAGAGTGTATGTTATATCAGAACCCCTCGACACTCCATTTGCAAAGGCTGTTTGGAGTAACTAGGTACTTTTTCCCCACCAAGCTCATGGAGAGCTTTCACCCTCGAACTGCTGGTTAGGATGCAAAAAGTATATTCCCATTTCTGTTTCTACTCATCCTAAAAGCACCAAAGTGACCTCAGCATAGATAAGAGAAATTTTCCAGCTCTCAAAATTCATTCAGGCAAGAAATTAATGGAATTATTTGGTTTGGAAGACAAACAGCTGGTAGGAAATATGCTTTTTCCCAAATAAAGATTTCAGATGCTTGTCAGAGGCATATCGATCTGCTGGTGGAAAGACGGCAGGCAAACAGGGGTAACTCACGAGCAATCAGATACGTGCACTTGTTACCGTAAGTGAGCATGACGTCGTTGGCTGAAAGGCCGCCACCTCTGTCAATAATGCATGAAGAATTCGCTGTGCAGATCTGTCGCCACTGAGCTGTTGCAGTAAATACGCACTCGGAGTCATTTATAATTACTTAAAAGCCATGGTATTGCTCTAATTTTAGGACCTTGAGAAATGACATTTAACACTTGGTGGGTGGTACACGGCCAGAGGTAGGGGCTTACCCTTCATTTCTCAGGCAGTGTTTCCAGGGTCACGGCACAAAAGAGTATAAGCCAATGAATGAAATCAGGCTCAGGGACTTACATAGATATATTAAAAAGAAATTAGGGGCTCTATGCAAACGGTGAGTTTAGTTTTGTCTCTCTGACTCTTACCCCCATTCTCCCAGCAGAAATTTGAACCTGGGAAGGATTCAGGAAACAATTCAACTGCAGTGAAAACTTTGGCTACTTTGGCATCACCAAAAATTGGGCACTAGAGAGAGATGCCATGTGCTGAGTGGTTATTAAGAGAATAAAGCACACCCCCGGCAGTCAAAGGGACTTGGGTTTGAATCTCAGCTTTTACCAATTACTTACTAGCAATGTGTCATGGGCAAGTCACTTAACCTAAGCTCAGTTTGTTCATCTTTTAAGAACAATTTTATTTATTTATTTTTAAAAAGAGGGGAAGGGAGGGAGGGAAACATCAATGTGAGGTTGCCTCTCATGCACCCCCTACTGGGGACCTGGCCCACAATCCAGGCGTGTGCCCTGACTGGGAATCGAACCAGTGACCCTTTGCTTTGCAGGCTGGCACTCAGTCCACTGAGTCACACCAGCCAGGACAGTTTCTTCAACCTAAATAAGAATAATACCTCACAGGATGGTGAGGGGATTACATACTATATACAAACACACATGCCTGGGCCATGGCTATGTGCTCAATAAACCACTGTTGTTATCCTTTGGCTGCTCATGTTATTGTAATGATTACTACTATTAATAGGACAGGAAAGAGAAAGGCACAGTTGTTCCAAAATGGTTAATATTCAATAGCGTATGGCAGCAATTTTTAAGAGGTGAGCCACAAGAATTTTTAAAGCATGCGATATCTGACTATTTAGTCAGGGGCGCTGACCTCTTTTCCCTTAGACTGTTAAATAAAAAAATGACAACAGCCAACACAACAATAGCTGTCTGGTGTGAAGGTCCTATATCTTGAACTATAAATATAGAGGTCATATAATAGAATCGGATCTTATTGGTCATGTCACTTAATAAGGTTGCATCTCATTGGTTAATTCTTGGTAACAGAAATCCTTACACACAAGTAGAGGCACCTGATTTTTAAAAAAGTAACTTTGGAGCAAAAAGGGCATGTAATTACTATTATTACATTTTGTAAATCAATCAAAATTATACCTATGTTTTGGTCAGACTGGCCAAAAACATTTTTTTTTCTGGTGTGCTGCAGAACTTTAGTAATTAGTTTATGTGCGCCATGAGATGAAAAAGGTTGAAACCCGCTGGCATATGCCCTCTTACCTGAAGATGCATAGAAATATAAACTGTGGGCTAGGGTCATTTTAAAATGCAGAAGAATATACCCATCGTACTTCTAATAATAAGCATTTTTTGTGTAATTTTTCTAATGCAAATTGTTATGAAGTGTTCAGGGCCTGAGAAAGAATCCTCACAGGGTTAAAATGTTGCACTTCATTTTGTGTGAGTAACACACACCATGAGTTACAATCCATAATGAGTTTCAGTTTAAAAGATAACAAGTCATTTTCATGCATGACTGCACTTTGTTAAGGAGTGAAAATGGCTGTTACTAAAATGTCAACACAATTGTCCCTCTTGAAGCTTAGTTTATCTTGAAGTAGTGTTACATTTTCAGCACTTCTTTTTGTTTGTTCCTCACAGAGCATAAAGATCTAGCCATGGTTAATGTTCAGAGTTCAAAAAATACTTCCCTTCAGTCACTCTGCAGAAAATGACAAATATTGGGGGTGACCAGAGTTTTGCTCCCCAAGAGTAAAAATTTAGGCCCTGATACCTTCTGCAGTTCTTTGCATTTTACCCTGGAGCAATTTAATTGCACTGCCTTTCGGTGGAAAATGCTCTCACGACCTAAATTCACTAACCAGAGAGAGTTTTCTAACAAGGAAAAGGCCTCGTCAGAGTCACTTGGAAGGGTGCATTTGATATTGAGGTTAATTGGAGAATGGAGAGATGCCACAGCTAATCCTTGCCTTGTTGCCTAGGAGTAACAGGGGCTAGTTTCCCTCCTTCTTTCCTCCTGAGGTCTGGGCACGTTCCCCGTCCTCTCCCTCCACCAGGAAGAGCATCATTCCGCATTCCACCAGTGTTAGGAAAAAGTAGCTTCTTAAGGGTTTGCACAGTCATTGCTCTAATCTCTCCCTTCTCCTTGAGGCATGAATAATTTTGATACTGCCGATCCCTAAAAATCTATTCTTTCTGCCTGTCTTTCACCCTCCTACTTTGCAGTGCAGAGTATCATTATCCAGCAGCCCCGATAAGAGGATAATGAAACAATCCCTTCTCAACTTGATCGGGTGGCTGTCAGACTAAAATGACACCACCCGTACATCTTTGACATGCTACCCCAAGCTAATTGATGGCAAACAATGGTAACTGTCACCACTGCACTGAGACAAAGAAAACATACTTGTGTCACCTGATGGGAGAGCTACCTAGCAACTGATAAACAAATGTGTTAGGGAGATGTTCTATTAAGGTAAGAGAGGGTACATCTCTAAAGAACATGCCTATTAACTTTGAGCTCAAGAGCACTACTGTGCACTGGGGAACAGAAATAAATAAGGTAAAATGAGAATTTATTGATGTCTGCACAGTTACATGAATATTCAGGTTTTCTTACAAATAGATATTCCCACATGAGCTCCAAACTCCTACGTAGGCTGCCCAATTACATTTCCACATCACGCAGCTGTATTTATAGCCAGGGAAGAAGTTATTAGTATTTGAAAGGATACATGCTCACATGCTTTTCTGGAATACACCACGATACAACTAGAAGATAATGGCTGATGATATCCATGTAAATGCCAAAGGTTACCATCAAACATTCTGAAATACCAGATATAATTAACTCCATGTTAGGAAAAGCTCCTGAAACATCTGCATTTCAGAACAAAGACATTTTGTTACAAGCCGAATGGCATCATCTGGCAGCTCCATCAACTTCTCTGGGACCAGCATTTCATGAAGCCCTCTTGGGTCTTATTCCAGACAATGCATGCCAATCTAATCTCAGATCTCATACCTTATTTTTCTTCCCTTTGCCTCCCAACCTACCTACTCACTCACTCACTCACTTACTCACTCCAAGTTAGTAACAGAAAGTCAGTAAAACAATTTGGACAGGCAAACAACTCAGACTGCCCTGTGAGAAAGTCAGTATGTGATGTTATCTGCCATTTGGGGCAGAGCAAGAGGACGTACAGAAAAAGGGGAGGCAGGCGGGGGCAGCCATTCCTAGAAGCTCTTATAGGAGTGATCCTCATCTACTTCTTTAGAAATTAAGTCCAACTTGGTAACAAACACCAAAGTTTTGGGGGAAAGTACTCGGTTCTCTAAGTCCTCATTACTCGTTCCTTAGCTATCTCCTACCTGTTCCACGTTAACTGAAAAAAAAGTTTCCTCCCTTTCGGATGCTACACAGGTAACCCTGCCCACTCCACTTCCACGTGACTCCTGAAAACACTTCACAGCGAGGGCTTCTTGGACGAGATTTTTAGCACAGACAGCCAACCCGATTTTCAGTGCAGTATTTGTCTAGCCAACTCCAGGGCTGAAGTACCGTCCTGCACTCTGCTCAGGAGACCTCTCCCTTTCCTAGCTCTGTAAAATGGAGAGCAACAGCCCTTTCTGGGAACTCTTCAATACCAGGGAACCAAAGTCTGCAATTACCACGAGCCCTGGGCAAAACTGTATAGATGATGAACTGGTTTTGTTTGGACTCCAGAGAACTCCCTTCTCCCTTTTTGCACACTTGGCCCACAAAGGATGTTCTTTCCATTTGCCTTCAGGTGCTCAGCGTTACCTCCTAGTTTACTCTCAAGATAAACTCTGAAAAGTTATGCACAAGTTTATGCCCCTACACACCCTTTCTCAAGGCACTTTCATCTGAAGACTTGTCTCTACCTTGGACTGGAGGGTTCAGTCTTCAGTAACATAAAGTTCAAGCACCCTTGTTGCTGGCAGAAAGTGTATTTTGAGGAAGCAACATTTTCTCTGTTGGAATGTGACCAGATGTGTTCCTAAAGTTTGATATTTCAACGTTTTGCTTTTCTCTGGGGGATTAATTTATAAGACAACAAGAGGCCTGTATTTTAGAAAAACATAATCATTGATATTCAAAGGTTTGAGATCCTTCTCTTTTTAGGAAAAATAGACCTGGGTAGAATAAAACAAGGACTACTCCCTCTGCTATGTCCGCCAGCCCTGGGTTCATCAAAACCAGAACTGCATGTTGATCTGCAGGCAGCTGCTTCTTAAGGGGGAAACCCCATTAGTCAAGGCTCACACCCTTTCCACCATGGTCCAGGCTATTTTTGCAGACGTCTGCTTGCAATGTGATGACTTTTACCTATCACACATAATTCCATTGGAGAGCCACTACATTTGGGGTTCCACAGAATGCCCCAGGGAGGAGCCAGAGCGCTGGGCAATGGTCTGGAGCCCAAGTGGTCTGGATCCTGCCAACTTTACCTGTTTAAAATATTGGACCTTCTTTAAAAATATCTAAAAACCCTATGGGCTAGTAGACTACTAAAGTGTTTGCTAAATCTAAAATATTAGGGGGATAAACAAAAACCTGTAAATACTGACAGACTTGTAAAATAAAATTTGATCAAATACATGGAAGCCACAAGCTTCCTTGATTTCAACTCAGTCACTGATGAATGTCCCAGATATAAGTATAAGCCAATGGTCAGGAGATCTTTTCTGTAAAGGGCCAGATAATAATATTTTAGGCTTTGCAAGAAAGAAGCAATATCCTCAATTCTTTGACCAACTGTTCTCATCTGAAGGCTGATAGTCATTTTTACATTTTACATTTAAAAATCTTAAAACCACCCTCTGAGGCCATGCAAAAACAGGAGGCAGGCAGACCAGATTTGGCTTGAGGGGGGTAATAAACGGTCTGTTGCGTATTAACTATATATATTTAGAACCATCATGCAAAGACTAAGGGACTATTTCTAAAATTTGGCAACTAAATTTGAGGTATGCAAATAGTCAAGAACAGTTTTCTTATAGGTGATATTATAAGAGAAATCTAATGAACAAAATAAGCTAACGAATAAAATAGAACCAGAGGCATGGAAACATGGAACAGACTGACAGTGACCAGAGCAGAGGGGGAGGGGATAATGGTGGAAAGAAGGGGAAGGAAGTAATCAAAGAACATGTGCGAATGACCCACGGACATGGACAACAGTGTGGGGACGGACCGTGGAAGCAGGGGGTGGGCTGGGCAGAGGAGAACAAAGGGGGAAAACTTGGGACAACTGTAATAGAATAACAACAAAAAATTAAAAATAAAAGGAATCATTTTCTTGACAACCTAGAGTACACTTTGAGATCAATGACATGACCTGGAGCAGTCTATTTAATGGCATCGGAGGGACACCAAGGCCTCAGCAAGGCCAAGACCGTGATGGTACAACCGGACTGGCCAAGGCCGCTGACCCTGTGTCCTCTTTCCTCCATCCACCTCATCCTCACAGACTCAACACCGTTGATTCGGTTCACTTTTTCAGCCTGGCACACTGGCACTCTGTATGACCAGCCTCAATACACTTCAACAATTGATGGTGATGGAAAAACTGTCTAACTCACAGATCTGAAAACAGGTCTTGAAAATGGGGGTTCTGGGTCCTCGTCTGGCCTTGAATTCTTCTTGGAAGGAACACTGTGTCTCTGGACAGCTACTTACGAACACTGAGCACTAGCACCTAGTACTGAAAGGGACGGACAAAAGGATTCTGGCCCCGGTCACAGGCACTGGCTGGGTTCATGAGTAGTTCTCTCAGCTTTTAAGCAGAGAGGAAGGACGAAAAGAAAAGCACATTGACTGAGCACCTCCCAGCTGCCGCCAGTGTATGGAATTCTTGCATGTGATGTCACTTAACCCCCACAGCAGGCCTAGGGAACCAATATTCTCACCGCCTTTTACAGAAGGGGAGAAGTGACCTCCCCAAACTAAACATCTAGTGAGGAGGAGCCAGGCCTGGAGCTGAGGACCGCATGCTGTCTCTGTAAAACAGAGCCAAACAAACCATCCAGCTTTTAAACTCGGAAACTCTGATACCTGTCAAATGCTAACATGTACTTTGTGGTTTTGGAGGCATTGCCACCCATGGAATGGTTTTCTTAAATTCCAATTTTTTTTTAAAGACATACAATCAACCTCTTTAATTTTAAAAAATGCCATATGAACTATTGGGTAAATTACTGAAATATGAAATGTGAAGGACTGTGTTTTTGTTTTATTTTATTCACTAAATAGTACTAATTAAATTCCCAATTTCTCCACAGTTGCACGCCCCTATTTTTGAAGAAATAAGGGAGTAGTGGGAATGGTACAGCAGCCACCACCCCTGTTCTCCACAGGAGGCATGTTCTGCCAGGCCCCTGTGGACGCCTGAAACAGCGGAGGGCATCAAATCCCATGTATACTACCTACACTGTGTCCTATGCGTGTACACTATGATAATTTGTACATTACACACAGTAAGAGATGAACAATAATAACTAATAATAAAACAGAAAAACGGTAACATTATACTGTAATAAAAGTTACATGAATGTGGTCTCTCTCAGCTTTCATTTAAGGGAAGCACTTTAAGGCCTCTCTTCGGCACACCTGAATCAACAGCACCGCATTCTTATGCTCTGGGGCCATTACTTGGTGAAATGAGGGTGACCCAAACACAAGCCCTGTGATACTGTGGCAGTAGGTCGAATAACCAAGAGGGCTGGGGACTGCATACAGTGCAGAAACCCTGGGAAAAGGGACGGCTCGTGTTCTGGTGGGACGGAGCAGACACAATGTGTGATTTCTCCATGCTACTCAGAATGGCGTGCCACTTAAAAGTCATGAACTGTCTCTGGAATTTTTCATTCAGTGTTTTCAGACCACCACTGGCCACAGGCAACTGAAGTGGCAGAAAGCAAAACTGCATATAAGGGGGACTACTGTCATTTGTGGCACCTGTTCCCTACCTGCTTTCCAGAACGATAATATCTGTTTTTCTAGTGTTTGCATAAAAGCAACAATGATAATAGCTAATAGACACTGAATACTTGTTATGTGCTAAGCACTGTTCTAAGCACTTTGCGTGTCGTTTAATCCAGCAATGGATCTTAGTAGGAGGGAAGTAAGTTCGAGTTAAAGGCAGGAGTAACGTACCCACTTGTAAATGTCCCATCTGAACACAGGATGTCTATGCAGATGGTCAGAGGAATTGTATAAAACACTGCCAGTAAATGGGACACTCAATACTCTCCATCCTTACTTTTTTACATAGTATCTTAGTACCCTTCAGGGCCAGGGACCCTATACCTATCATTCCTTTACCCACCACAAAATCTTCTGGGGCAGCTAATGCATTGCATTTTTCATGAAGTATATCCACTTCTCAGAAGACCTCATAAGCATACTATACCTTTTCCTACGCATGCTGATAAGAATTTATCCCCATTTCTTTTCAATAGTGAATAGTTCCCTTTCTGCTGCCTCTCCTAGAAGGTAGAAACAGGACTTTTACTAAGTCCCCAGGGAAAAGTTCCAATGAAGATTATAAACCCCTGACTTCTTAGGGCACGGTTATGTGTCAGCAGACCTCTCGGGTAAACCTCAGCTCCCAAGTCAGAACCCGTCAACTGTCAAAGCAAAAGCTGGACTTGAGCAGCTCCGCTCACTGAGAGAACAGTACTGGAGTCCAGAAGCAAAGCCCAGGCGGCAACCAGAAATGGTGTCATGAAGGTGATGCTAGAACAGCCTTGAAACGTGGGCAGGAAAACTAGGTTAGGATACCACGGAGGCAGCTGTCACTTCCGATGAATCAATGCCTGCTGTGGAAGCAGCGTTAATGGCTTGTCACGGCCAGGGCACTTGAATGGAATGGGGCAGATCCTTCTTTGACAATATTAAGGAAGACACTATAAAAGCCAGTGCTCATAAATGGTGCTATTGGTCTCCTAGAATGAGTCAGTTCCACAATATCCTCTTTATTCAGTGCCTGCAACATGCTCTCATTACTGTTACTAGTAAAACGTAACGAGTCATAGCCAAGCTAATTCAGTGATGTCCTTCGCTTTAGAGTTTACACTGTTCTTCACATTTATTTTCAGTGCTCCCACAACTATAAAAAATAAACTTTCACTGTGGCTATAAACACCCTGAAAATGCCCACTTTCTTATTTCTTTCTTCTTCACATGAAAGAGACAGGACCTCAGTACTTACTTCTTTTTCCTCGGAAGGTAATTCAGTTGGAGCAACAGGTCAGAAGTTTGGGCCCAGAAGTACGGCCCGAAGTTCCTCATCACAAAAGGTTTTAGCTCCTCATTTGAGAAATTTTATCCTGAATTCTGTCCTGTCACCCCTCTGTTTCCTAAGACTTGCTTGGGGTACATGTCAAGGTAGAGCCAGCCTTTCCTTCTCACACCCCATTTTAGTGCCAGAAAAATAACACAAAACGAGGGAAGGGAGACATACTAGTATAAAGACAATCGTAACTTTCCCCAGTGGAAACAAAGCCACGATTGTCCAACGTCACCACTTCCCTCTCCTCCTCAGGAGTTGTGGAATTGTTCTTACTCACCCACAAAAATATTTTTATGGAAAAGAAACTTGTACATATTGTAAAACTGAGCAATTCAGCTTAATCTTGCGTGAAAACTAACATGAATACAAAAGAATATGTGGATATGGAAAATTGAAGCACCAAATTAAGCAGCTTGCAAACACAAAAAGTCATTAACATTAGCAGCATACATACAAATATGCCCTGGGCTGGCTGGGAATAGGAATTTTAATTTTCTTCACTTGGGTGGTTACAAGATCTCACTCTTAATCAAAACATGTGCAGCGCCATGGTGATGCTGGCGGGAAGACCAGCTTAGCATCCGTCTATAGGTCTTCTGTAGTGAGAGATGGAAACACATACTACAGGGGAACTCCTTTCTTCTCCTTCGGCACTGTTTGATTTAGTTTTATCATCTTTGTAATGATCTGATTATGAGTTCCAGGGATGCATTATTCTGCTTATCATGGTAAATATCCAGATATACCCAGGCACATCGCTAAACTGTCTTGTGGACAGATTTCCACCACACTGTTTTCAGATAAACATTTTGCTACAATTTTCAAATTCTTTTTTTAAATTTTACTTTCATTGAAGTATAATAGGCATATAAAATTGTAAGATATTTAAAGTATATATTGTGGTGTTTGACATAGGTATCCATTATGAAAGGATCCTCCCCCTAGTCTGGTTAATTAGGGGCAATTCTTACTGTAACTCCTACCAATCAGAGATCATGTTGTACCAGAAATCACATTCCCGCATTTTATGATCCAAAGCAATGGTTTCCAAAGTGTGGTCCCTGACCAGCGGCACCCAGTGCCACCTGAGGACTTGTCACAAACACCTGGCAGAAGTCCAAATTCTTGAGACTCCCTTAAACAAACTGAATCAGGAATTCCGAGGGTGAGGACGAGCAATCTGTACTTCCACGGGTTTCTGAGGGAGGTGATGCACACGGAAGGAGTGGCTGAGGGCTGGGGAGGGCAGAATCTACAGGTTAAACTATCAGTTTCTACAAAAGAGAAAAATGAGGCGCATTCCTACTCTCATCGACTCTGCAGTCCAACTCGGTAAATAACCACAGATGCAAGAGATGCTATGCTACCTGAACAATACTTGGCAGTTCAGAAGATGACAAAGATCCTGACAAATGTCTCCCTTCTGTAACCCCACTCTCGGCCTCCTTCTGTCCCCCACCAATTTCAAGTGCTCTGCCCACTTTTCACCTCTGGTAAACTCCAAGCAAATCACATGTTTTGAAGGCAATGCAACTAAGAACTACTCGATTTTTGATAATGACCTTTTAAGGACATTTTTATAGATTATGTTATTGACCTTCACAATTCTCCTCTAAAGTTTAACCTATTGGGAAATTTGTGTGCCAATTTAGAATATTCTAATAAAGACCCTAAATTAACAACCACTTTTTGAGAACAGGTTACATGAGGCCCTTGTACATAAAATTATTTTTAACCCCTACAAATCTGCAAGTTGTCCCAAGATAGGAAATAAGAAGGTAGAAAATGTATTAAAACATATGCCATAAAATTACAGTAAAATGAACCATTAACTATTGCACAAAGCATGTTAAATCCTGTATAAATTTAACACGGTGTTATTTACTACAAAAGGGATGCTACTATAAGAGAGAAGCCTTCATTTCCCAGTAATGAAGGTGAGGGAAAGGGAATGACAATATATGACTTCAAAAATTCCTGCTCTGAAAAAGTCTTCATTTTCCTTCTACAATTCTCTATAATATCTGAATATAATACACTATTTTTTCCTGAAAGATCTAAGGTTACATTCAAAATTAGGATAATTCAACAGCTCTGCCTCATAAGTATTTTAATAACCCAATAGAAGCGGCATCAATAAAATTCCCCCATTCTTGCAGATTTCCTTGTTCCAGCTGCAGCAGCTCCTCACCTGATGGGTGACTTCTGTGAGACTCAAACATCTGAACCTCGCTGGCTTTATGATGTCATCATAGCCAAGACCACTTCCAAGGTTGTGTTTTAGTGAGTGCGCAGTACAGTTTCAATTTAGAGGGAACTGTGATTTTTGGGATCACTCATAGGACAGATCTTCTTCCACAGGATATTCTTTGTTAGCGAGTGGACTCTCTGCCAGGACCAGGCACTGGTCCAGGCTGTCCACGATACTGTGGACTCTCTAACTGTAGGCTTATCTGCTTCGTTAGTTCATCCAGGCAGCCGATGAGAAGATCTACACAGGCATTAAGCCTTAAAAGTGGCATCACACCTCGATCTACTGGCTATGAAATTCTTCTCCCTCAGATGATCAGATAACTCACCTCAATTTACAGGCTGGCCATAGTAGTATCAGAACTTCTTAATAAAAGGGCAGAAAATATAAGTGAGCCATTGTTGAGAACCACTCATCACTGTCCAGACTTCCCGTAAGATCACAAAATTGCCCTCAGGTTAGCTGAGGAGCAGGCCTGGGGAGCCCCATGATTTCCAAATAGATTAGTAAACACCTTACTTTTAAAATCATCTTCGGCATGGCCCCAAGTGATACTGCCTGCTTTCACCTGGGGCACTATTTTCTTCCTCAGAAGTAAAAGTCTTTTCAGGCAGTCCTTTCCAATCAAACTCTGTCTTACCAACTGAGAAGTTTGTTTCAATAAGGGAAGCCAACATGTTAGGAGACTTGCAAGAGCTGGGTGTGTCAGAGCTGCCGTCTTCCCTGTTCATCTTAATGCTCTGCAAACTGTCCTGCTCTTGGACCCTTACAAGTCATTGTCTACTGCCCACCAAACATTCCCATTTCAAAACCACAGCTTCTTCAGCACATGAGTCCTCAATCATAGCTTCTAAAAAGTCATGGTGCTCGTTGTTAAACTCCTTCTGATCCTACGCCCATATGTACTGAACAGGTCTCCACCAAAATATTTTTATTATAAATCAATTTACGAGCACTTAAAAGTCTAAGTGCTTGACAATCATTAAACAAATATTTTCTCAATTTTGTACAACAGAATGTAAAGGGAAAGACTCCAAGTACTTTTGCCATTTAGCCAAGTCTTAATCTTTGTCAAATTGCCTTAACACTTCAGATTTTACATTTAACTAATTGATAAACAGTTTCCTTTTCCTCTGGCATTTTTCACTGTTTGGCTTCTTTCCCTAGATCTTTAGCACAGGTTTGAAACTGGTGTGAACATGCACTCTTGGCAAGTGAATATTCAGAACTTTAGAGGAAGAAGGAAGGCTGAGCATTTTTGTTTAGTTCTTCCTCCTGCCTTGTTCGGTTCTGGGCTTGTTGTCTACTCAGAAAAAAAAAAATCAATTTTTTTAAAAAAGGCAAGAACAAAGAAAGTAAAATAGAACCTGAGGGAAGCAGGAATAAAGCAAGAAGTAGGGAAGATAAACTTTCACAGTTATAAGCTAACTCGAGAAGTAACATTCCAGGAATAAATTTAAGGAAGATGGCTACCTGCCTGTTTTAAACGTTCCCACAGTTGCAGAAATTCAAATACATCTAAAGATGCTCTGTTGACACTGTGGCAACCTGGGCTCCTTGCCCATGATGGCAGTTTGTGGGCATTGGCTAGAGGCTCAAAGCAAAGAGCTCAAAGTCTGTTTGAAGGTCCAGTGCAGAAAACACAGAGCAGACTCGCCAACACAGAGAACCAACTGAGGGTGCTGGGGTGGGGAGAGGGCTCGGAGAAAGAGGTGAAGGGATAAAGAAGTACCAACTGGCAGTGACAACAGAGCCACACGGATGTAAACAATATTGAGATAACTATGTGTGGTGCCAGTTGGGGTACTGGACATAGAAGGGGAACACTTCATAAAGTATGAATGTCTAATCACTATGCTGGACACCTGAGACTAATACAAAATAATATGGAACGTAAACTGCAATTGAAAAATAAATACAAAAATTTAAAAAATGTATCACAAACAAAAAGAATTGTTTAGAATGACAAAGCCATTTATCAAACTAAACCTCTTAAAAACTTTAAAAACACTACCAGACATAAAAAATAACACCAAGACAAATGTGAGTTCTAAGCTTTGAAAATGAGCCGTACAGATGCATGCTACATGGCAAAGGTACCAGTGTTTTGATAGAGATATCATGGCTTCCCAAACCCATTTCCAAGAGATTTAAATGAACAATACTAGCCCCTCACCAGACAATATATTAGATGTTGTGCTGTTTTGCAATTGATTCTGGTTAGCTTTGACTTTTTAACTGTTGTGTTCCAGGTCTTTAGTAAAACCAAGGATTTATGGCCTGAAGAAGTAGAGAGTGTTATATTGGCTGTTTAAACTGATTGTTAATTTAATGTGCTAAAATAAATGTTCATGTGTCAAATATTTGGCAAATCAAACAGACATGCACAAACAAAAGCTAGGCATGCTTTTTCATGTATATGTCTAATACAAAATATTTATGTGTGCTGAAAACACTATACATTGGCATATTTCGTATATATGTACCTGTATCCAAAACCTCCATAAGATTTGGCCAGCCCTTCAAATGAGTTTTAATGTCATGTCCTAGCGTCTCAAAAAGCAGAGGCTGTGTTGTGTCCAAGAGTAAGTAGCCAAAGCAGCTGATAAAAGGCCACCAACACTGCAACAATGGGAAGTACATCTTGATGAGTGACCTTAAAATACTTATTTGCTTAATGCCCCACCCCTGGCATTTGAATCAACTGAGAACTGTCAAGTTTAGAAAGTTATGCAAGCATGTCTTTCTCCTATTCCACTGTTATGCATCAGTAAATTCTTAATTCTTTATGGCTTATTAGTAAGTTTAAAAAGGTGGGGGGGAACCAGTCTGCTGCCAAAACCTGGTTCTGGGATCAGATGGGGAGGGGAGTGGAATTTGCAATTCACAGAAAATAGAAAACTCCCATTGTCTGAACTGTGGAGCTGGTGGGACCTCTGCTTTCACATTCACAGCACGCCGGTGAGAGCTCTCCATGTGCAAGGATGCTCACCAATTCCATCTGCAGAAGTACATCACCATTGTGAGTGCACAGAAATCCAGGCTAAGAAAGTAAGTGAAAAAATAACTTCCTTATTACGCATTAATCCCTTCTTATTTTTCAGTACACATGTAAAATTTTCCAAACACATAATTATCTATTATCCAAACCCAGGCAGAAGGAAGCTGGTCTGGAGGTGCCAATCACACCCCCCCACCCCCCTGCTCCCCTGCCGGTTGACAAACAATGTTGGACACCCTTCCAAGTTGGTTTACTGGTGTGATTTTTTTCTTAGAAACCTGGGGCTTCATTTTAAAATTCAAAGAAGACAATGACTATTCCATTAAGAAATCCACATGGAGCCTGTTACCTGCTTAAGGGGGAAGCATTTCCTTTGAGTCTGTATCAGTTAATAAGTTTAAGGTACTTGGGGAGGTTGGGTGCACTGAACTTTTGGCAGAAGTCCAGAACTAAAAGAGCTAATGTGTTATTTTACTTTGTTTCTTAATGAGGGGAAAAAAAAACAAAACAGTCTGCTGCCAAACCCAGCTCAGAATTCAGATGGAAAGGTGGGGATGGGGACAATTCGCAGTCCATTGATAAAGTGAAATACAGATGATTTTAGGAGAAATTTCTCATGTGAGCATTCCTTTAACCAGTGTGAAGGGCCCAGAGAAAATCAGCCGCTGTGGTTGGGTCTGCTGTCGTTACCTGGATAGAGGTCAGGCCCAGGCCCCGGGGAGCATTCCACTGCCCGGTCCGCAGCAGCATCTCGTGGGGAAGTGGCCGGCGGCAGAGGTTGCACAGTGAGGCAATCCGTGAGCAGGTCAGGATGGAGCTCTGCGCTGGACCGCAGCTAAGAGAAGGAGAAAACAGAAGACAGATGGAAAAGGAAAGCTGTTCCTTGGAATACTTTCCTGGAATGGCATCATGCCCTAAAGTTCAATGCAATTCAATCTCCAAATATTTATCAAGCAACAACCATGGGTTAAGCACTGGGCTTAACAGAGTCAATAAATGGGTCAATTTTCCAATCCTAGTAACACCTGGCAGGTGCGTCAGGAAAAAAAATGTGGCTGGAGGCGGATTTGACTTTAGTCTTGATATTTTGCCTCCTAAGAACCCAACTTCCTATTCTATTTCCTTTTATTTGCTCTGTATCTTATCAGAACTTGTAGTGATAACAAAACAAATTCAAGTATATTTAGTCCAGATTGGAAAGTGCTTTTAAAATACAGAGATACTACCATGAAAATATCTCGGAGATAATTAAGAAATGTCCACTGAGATTCAGAGCCTGTAGATTTT